>JAQZBX010009861.1:0-45284 GCA_029593785.1 Cabassous unicinctus
GAGCTAAGGACAGAGGAACTGGAATCTTATCTGCATAGTAAGGAAGCCAGGAAGCCACATGTGCATTTGGCATATGCAGCTGTAAAGAGGGTAAAATGTCAACATTTGAATAAGGCGGTTCCCTCAAATCCTTGAAGCCTGTGTTTGCCCTCTAAATGACTGAAGCCCATAGTAAAGATAATATTCACAACTAAGCCAGTAATCTGCTGCAAAGTCAGGGCTGTGTGAAATAACCAGACCAAGCACACAGGAAGGTCAGGAGCCCAGGCATGGGAGCCCAACAAGCTGTTATATTCTGTTTTTACTTTTTTCTCTTTTTGGTGAAATCTGACTTCACGACTGAAAACAGAGTCTTGAAACTTACAAATAATTTACAAATTTTACTTCCATTTTTCTTGTCCCTGGTCTAGTTCTTTCATAGTCTAGCCACTCTAAATTTATCTAATTGATCTGAGCATCCAACATAATTGGGGTATGAATGGTGCTGCATATTAAAGTGTAAACATCACACGCTTCCCCAGTGCTTAAATTTGTTGGAGTGTTAACTACTGGGCTTTAAAGCCTCATCCATTAAGTTGAACTAACACATACGCAAGTGCCCGATGAGTGTGAAAATGCACTGTGTGCCCCCCACCCCCCGGCGCTGTGCATATGTGAGGTATCTGATGTAGTTCAGTGGTTTCTAGCCCTGGCTATATCAGTATCTCTGGGGTCGGGGAGTACATGCCAAGAATATTCTGGGTCTCTTTCTCCTGAGATTCTGATTTGATGGGTCAGAACAGGAGACTATTTTGAACAAGCATCACATGTGCTTCTGGTGAGCAGCATTTTGGACTTGCTTTTAAGACTCCCTGTGTACAGTTGATCTCTATACCCTCTGCCCACATGTAAGTCACCCAGCCCTCACTTTTCCTTCCCATGCACAAGGACACTTCCTTCTACTCAACTGAATCTTGTAGTAGTTTCTCTTCTTGTCTTCTCACCAATCTAGGCCTTCTTCCAAAGTCATATTGAAACTTCCTCCCACTTCATACATAATTCCCTCCCTTTCCCTAAATATATTCCCTCCTTTCCCTAAAAACTATTCTTACTGAGCACACTTGGTATAATTTGGGCCCAAACTTTAAATTGGAGGGATTAGAGAAAAGAGTTAGGAGAGCTATAGAGATACTAGTGGAAAACTTTCAAATTGTTTAAATATACATTTGAGGGGAGTGTTAAAAGTTATAGAAGGTTTCCACTCAATCCAGATCTAACATTAGTTGAGAGGGGACAGAGGAACATGGTAATGACACCATGAGGATGCAGTAATAAAAATTCAGAATGTAGGGAACTCTAAAGCTTGCTACTCAATGTATGGCCCATAGATCAGCAGCAGCAGCTGCACCTGGAAGCTTGTTAGAAATTCAGAATCTTGGATCTCACCCTAGATCTACATTTTAACAAGATTTCCAGGTGATTTGTGTATATTGTAAAATTTGAGAAGTACTACACTATTGGACAAGACATTTAGTTTCTTCAACAAAAAAATTGCAAGGAATGAAAGTGAGAAGTGAATGCACAGATTAAGAGACTAAGAGGGAGTGGATGTGGCTCAAGAAGTTGACCACCCTCTTCCCACATGGGAGGTACTGAGTTCAGTTTCCGGTGACTCCTGGGAAAAAAAACAAGCAAAACAAATGATAAAACCAACTCAGGGAAACTGATGTGGCTCAGTGGTTGAGTGCCAACTTCCCACATACGAGGTCCCAGTTTCAATCCCTGGCCTCCAATACCTAAAACAATAAAGAAAAAGAAAAGAAAAGAAAAAAGAAAAAAAAAAAAAGAAAGTGAGATATATCCATGAAATTCAACATGTAGACTTTGGATCTTGATTTGAAAAAACCAGCTGTAAAAAAAAAAAATTCGGGGAAATTTGAACACTGGTTGAATATTATTATGTAATATTAAGGAGTTATGTTTAATTTTTAAAGACAGATTACTGTATTGTGGTTATTTAAAACATAGGCACTCTCTGCCTAGAGGAGCCTGCAGCAAATCTTGGTGTATATTTCCATCTTTCTCTCCCATTTCTCAGCAAACTCTGTTCTTTCCCCATTTCCCAATAAATTCTTTAAAAAAAGGAAAAGGGCCCTTGTGCTTTAGAGATAAATACTTTAATATTTATGGACGAAATGATGTCACTGCTTCAAAGTGGATGGGGTAAGAGGGGCAAGAGATAAGGATGGGAAGGAAAGTGGGAGGGGGTTATAGATGAAACAGGACAGTCATGAGTTGATAATTGTTGAAGCCAGCTGATGCCTATATGGGAGTTGATTATACTATTTTCTCTTCATTTGTATATATTTGAAAATGTCCATAATTTATCAGTCAGGGTTTGACCAGAAAAGCAGAACCACTAGGAGATATATATCTATATGTCTATTGCAGGGATTTGGTCTTACAGCAATTATTGGAACTGGTTAGGCAGTCTCTGTAGGGCTGTAGTCTTCTCATCTGATAGTGGAGCTTGAAGTCCAGAGGGCAGGTAGTCAGGAAGGGATGATGGCTGTAAAGTGGGAAAGATGAAGAAAAGACTGGAATCCACAATCACAAGCTAGGAGGACAAATTGAAACCTGTGTCAGTTCATGTTGCCTCTGGTCTTGGTCATGGGACTAAACACATGCAGTTGGTCCAGGAGTCAGAGAAGCTGAGGGAGTATCCAGGGGAAGGCAGAGCAGTGAAAGACCCACCTGCTGCTTCACGCCAGTGAGGCAAGTCAGCAGATCAGCAACGTGTATGAGCTACAAAATGGCTGCTATTTCATGTCGCCTTCCAGATCTCCCAAGAATCTCTCTTTGGCTCACATAACCAGAAACACATAAGAAATGAACTACTGGGAAATGTAGTTCAGCATAGTCAAGTTGGTATAATTACAAAGCCATCACACAATAAAAAGTTTTAAAAAATTAATAAATTAAAGCAGTACCTGAAAGTGATTGTTTAAGGGTCACATTATTTCACAAAGAAAACGAAGACATACACGGTAAATTCCATCCACTGCTGGAAACATATTAGCCTTGTCATCCAGCATATTTTCTCCCCTCTGGTAGAAGAGGATGAGATCGCCCACCATCCTTTTCTGCTCTCCCAAGGATTTTACTCCATCAATTAACTTCTCATTTCTTCAGCTTAAACTTCTTTTGTTCTGACTTTATGTCTTCAGAACACTTTTTAAAAAATCTCATGATTCTATAAATCCCTTTGGCAATACTCTTCCTTTCATTTTTCTATTGCAGCCAAGGTTTGAGAATGAAAAGTCTAGAGCTATTATCACTTGTGTAATATGATTTTGCTATATTATTTGAGAATATTCAAGTATTCTATACATAAACAGAGGAACAAACAAGTGATACAATAGGTGAAACTCAGAAGAAAATGTTGAGGAATGGTAGTAAATGTATTAATTTAGAATCTGCAAGACAGGTTAAATATAAATGGCATAAACAGAGCATACATTTCATAAACATAGATAAAAAGGATGGGAAAAAATGAGTGCTACACATAGACAGGAAGAGATGGAGGGACCAAGTAAACCTTAAATATTAATAAAGCATAGACCATGCATCCTCTAGGACAGCTATGTCATCCTTAAATCAGCTACCCATTGGTGACACATTTTCTGGCCCTTATATCCTCTGCCTGAGATATGCAGCTAAATCCATAGCTCCTCAGCAGGTGTTTGATGAGTCCCAGTTTTGCCCAAGCCCATTTGTCCTCCCAGTTCTTTGAAAGATCAGGCGTGTGCTTGTACCAGGCACCTTCCATCTTCTGAGTCCCCTAGCTCACTCTCAACTATTCTGGTCCTTGAAACCACACCATCAGCTGGGAATGCTGATGTGGGAGACAGAGGGAGAGAGAGAGGGAAGGAGGGAGGATGTGAACATTATATATCACAGGGTTTAGTTAGTGGGGTTCTTTCCCCCACTTGCACCCTTCCTTGATGTGATAACCTACCTTATTTCTTTCTCCTTGCTTCTTGCCACACAATTTTAAGTGTGTTCGATAAACCTTGCAATTCAAGCATTTTAATTTTATTTCAGTCTCTCTATCTCATGACATCTAGGAGAGCCTGCCTGGGAGTATACTTGGAGGTGGGATGACTACCTTGCCCAGAATTTTCCCAGTTTTAGCACTAAAAGTCCAGCATTTTGGGAACTCTCTCAATCCTGGGCAAGCAGGGAGAGTCGGTCAGTCTACTTGGAAGTCACCATGGTGTCAAGTTCATTTCCCACCGCAACAATCTCCTTATCTCCCCTTTACTTCTTCAATGGTTGTAATATGGTTTCTAATAATAACACTTTATGAAAAACTGTTCTCACTAAGACCACCAGTTACTTCCATATCATCAAATCAAATGGACACTTACATGATTTCACTGAAGCCATGGACATTTTTATCACTTTTTCTTTCTTGAGACTCATCCCTTAGCTTCTACCATACCTCTTGTATTACTTAGATGCTTTCTAGAGTTCATGTGGACTTCATGCAAGGCTCGAAAATGATATAGCTTTGCCAAGGATGTGGCCAAGAACCAGTTTCTCCTCTGCCTTCTCCAGGGTAACTTCATCCTCAGACCGGCTCTGATGGCCGGATGGGTTAGGGTCCAGTCATGTAGACAGAAACCGTGCTAGTGATTTATCAGAGAGAATTTAACATGAGGAATTGGTTCAACAGGTATCGAAGGGCTTGTGTCAGTCAGGATCCAGTCAGGAGATGGAAAACTATGACAGTAATTTTAATAGGAAAAGTTTAATATACTAATCAGTGACAGAGGATTACCTATTAAGGCAAAGAGAATTCTAAAGAAGACATGAAATATATGAATAGCAGATATATGGAGCAGTCACTATGTCTAGAGCGGAGATGGTATACCCAAGGAAGGAGGAAACTTGGAAGAGCCCCTCACCCCCACCCTGAGGCTATGATTCAGGCCCTGTGGGAGAGGGTCTGGCTGTGGCCTACTGGTTGGCACAGTTTGCTGAGGGGCTGCAGTTTGGGACTGGCGAGCAGAAAACCACCTTCTAGAATACCAGTGAGACTAGCTAGGAAGCCACCCTCTAGGGTACTGGGAAAACTTGCCAGGAAGCCACTTGTGGGAATGCCGGTGAAATATGCTGGAAGGCGACACCTCTGGGTGTTCTGGAGTAAGAAGGGAAAAGTCTACAGGAACCAGGAGAATAAGCATTTTCCTCCTGACGTGTCCTTACAGAGCCTTCTACTAATAAGGCTTAACAGTGTGCCAGGAGGCACAGGACGAACATTTACAGGTACAGCTCCAGTATCACAATGCAGGACCAAGGATAGATTTGGAGCTGAGAGGCAATAAATTGATAAATGGCACAAGACTTAAAACAGCAAAGAAGGAACCCTGAGGAAGCAGACATGTGCACTAAACTGGGGGAACCAGGGGAAGAAGATGTGGGAGGGATTCCCTCAAGGCTATGACCCAGGCCTCTGACAAGGGGGTACTTCCTGCTGGTGTTGGAATCTCAGGAGCTTGGAATCTTGTGGACCTCTGAGAAGGGAGTGCTGCCCGGCCAGGGCTGGTACCTGTTGAGGAGAACGGTGTAGTGAGTGAGGCTTCCTCTGGGAATGTGGGCAACAACTGGAATCACATGCCTCTAGCAAGATGCTGAAGCCCTGTTGGGGTGACATTGACAGGAATGGCAAGCAGGTAGGAGCAGGTGTCTTCTCTCTGTCCCAGCATCACATGCTTTCTACTGGCCCATATTGTCAGAACTAAAAGGGAGCAGCTGACAGAGCAGAAATGTGGTTTGCCGAGTCTTAGCCTGAGCAGAGAGCAGAGGGTAGGTTTGGGGCTGAAAGACAGTCACTTATCAATGAGAGGGAGAGAGAGAAACTAATCACCAATATAGTAGGAATGAGTTGACAAGTTTAGGCCAAATGGATTTACTCTGGAGTTGGGAACGGGGTCATTTTCCATCAAAACCACACGGCTGCTGGGGAATGGATGCTGGGGAAGCAACCAAGGATATCCACTGAACTGCTTTTCCTGCTGTTTATTCATAAGGTCCTCAACTGTTCCTTGCACATGTCCCATGAGTTCCTACTTTTTCCCACCCCTTAAAATTTGGGTTTTCATCTGAACATTTTTCATGACTTATTTCTTTTTATACCTACAGTATAATTTGGGATTCTCAAACTTTCTTTCCTACATCAGCTCTCTCTCCTGAATTCTAGGTTTTTACTTTTATTTTTTTAAAGATTTATTTATTTATTTCTCCTGCCCACCCTGTTGTTTTGCGCTCGCTGTTTGCTCTCTGTGTGTTCTCCTGTCTGCTTGTCTTCTCTTTAGGTGGCACCAGGAACTGATCCTGGGACCTTCCAGAATGGAGAGAGGTGCTCAATATCTTGTGCCACCTCAGTTCCCTGATCTGCTGCGACTTTTATTGTCTCTCTTCTGTATCTCTCTTTGTTGCGTCATCTTGCTGAGCCAGCACTCCTGCACCGGCCCGCACACCACATGGGCCAGCATTCTGCATGGGCCAGCTCTTCGCTCAGGACGGCTCGCCACATAGGCCAGCTTGCTTTTCACCAGAAGGCTTTGGGAATT
Source organism: Cabassous unicinctus (assembly GCA_029593785.1). Lineage (NCBI taxonomy): Eukaryota > Metazoa > Chordata > Mammalia > Cingulata > Chlamyphoridae > Cabassous > Cabassous unicinctus. The sequence continues at coordinate 6,618 of JAQZBX010009861.1, forward strand.
GAACCCTGGACCTCCTATATGGTAAACAGGAACCCAATCACTTGAGCCACGTCCACTTCCCTAGGTTTTTATTTTCAGATGCCTAATGGACACCTGGACCCAAATGGCCACTACATTCCTAAAATTCAAGAGTGCAAAACTGAACTCTTCTCCCCAAAATCTTTCCTCCAGAACTCTGTCTCGTTCCACTGAAACTTCACTCACACAGTTACTCAAGCCAGAGAGTGAAGGATCCTAGTCTCCTCCCCACTTCCACGTGTGTGTCCATGTTGGTTCCTTTAAAGTTTCTGGAACACTTACCAGCAGGCCAGTGCCCCACAAAATCAGGCCATGATGGCATCTATGGAGGAAATCATCCATCCATCTACATGCCCAGCTCCCTTCACCCTCCATCCCACCTGGCTTTATCTCTTAGCTCCTTCTTCCTGGCTAGCTTTGGACCACTGACCTGGCATATGCTTGGATGTTGCCTGGTCATGGCTCCTAAGCAACTTTTAGGTAGACCTGCAATGGCATCCCAATCACTGTTTGTCACGGGAGGAAAATCATAGAATTACCCATTCTCCACTTTTCCGGCAACCTCTGTCTTACTTTGAGATCTCATCCATTCTTGGCTGAATGCTACAAGAACCACTTAACTGGTCTCCTATGGAATGTTATAATACTACCCAGTACCCATTTCCCAACCCCAATACATTCTCTCTCCTGCCCTCAAGGATCTTCATAAAGCAGAAATTTTATTAAGTCATGTCATTGACCTTTCAAGTGCCTTACCTTAACGTTTAAAGCCTTTTGTGATCCAACTCTTCATCCTCTCTTCCTACTTCCTATCCTCTTTCATATTTTGCGCTTTGCTGAACAATTTGCTGATCCTAAATGTGCCGTGTCCTTTCTCATTTTGTGTATTGGTAACTCTTTCTGAAATGTCCTACCCTCTTTTCAGCACCCACCCTTCCCCCACCCGCTACTAGCACCAAGGCACACGTTCTCATACTCCCAACCACGCCAGACCTGGCAGACTCCTATGAGCCCTTCATCTCTTAGCTTGATCCCCTCTTTGATCAGTGCCACCTCCTGCCTGGGCTGATGCCCTTTGTAGGTGCTTCTATATGATGCCATGCTTCTGTTATCTTAACACTTATCAGACTATCGTCATCATATATTTTCAAAAATAATCTCTCTTTCCCACCCAGTTGTGAACTTCTTGAGGTCATGCCTCTGCAGAACCTAACACACCTCTTGGCATATAGTAGGTATTCCGTGCCTATTTGTTAAATGAATAAATGACCTGAGTAAGGTAAACTAAATGACAGTGTATGCTTTCCATCCTGCCAACTGTCTATTTGTTCTGGGCTTGTGCAAAGAGAAGGAGGGATCGTGCTTGAGTATCTGGAAGGAACTGGAGAAAGGTCTCGATTCAGGTCCCGGCAAACTGAGCACCCCTTTCTTGGTGGAGGCAAGGAGCACGCCAGTTGATATAACCAAAGAGTGGGGAGGGTCTGAAAATCCCACCTGTCCTGGCTGCCTAAGGAAGGAGCAGATATTTTATATTCTCTACAACCTGGGACATGTGCACTGATGCTGCCTCTGCAGGAACGTCTTCCAGTCTATTCATTTTTGTTCAACCTCTACTATTCTGGGCATATTTCAGATCCTTCCAGGACCACAAGCATACTAGCAATCAGAAGGTGACATCCAGGCCCAACCAACACAAAACCCAAAGCCCTTCCTCCTTTTCTATGGCTCTGTTAGCAGGAGGCCAAGCTCGCAGCATTCAAGAGCCATTTGCTTACCTGGCAACAGGGGCTTGGCACTTAAACATCCTTGTGGATAAACAATAGTGTAGAGACATGCCATGTTAATCTCCCTGCAAACTGAGGCAACAAGTAGGATTTTATTCCTCTTATGCACAGGGAGAAATTGCTTCAGGGCACTACTTTCAGACTTGCCTGGTCTTGTGGAATATGTTCGTTACTGTGATTATCAAAGGTCTAAATGTTTAATGCAAGCAGCAAGCTCACATTCCAAAATTTTAAAAAGCGTTTACAGTTGAAATTAAGTCTCCCTCTTACCCCTGTCCCACAGCTACCAAATTCCTCATTCAACAGCAGCCAGTTTCTTGTTGTCTTTCCAGAGATGTTTTGTGCATTTGTTGTCTGCACGAATGCACACACATGTAGAACATACGCCAATATGTAGGAACAGGTTTCCAAATGCAGCATGGACTCTCTGTGGACTCTATTTTAAACCAAGGCCACAGATTTCGATCTCCTATCTCCTGGATTCTAGGACACAATGAAACACAAATGCTGGGGAAACACATGGGGCCTGGTCCCCAGCCCCCCAACCCCCATGGGCCTCCATCTGTTGACCCGCATCTCTTTCACCGGTCAAGGAGTTAGTCCATTTTGCTCCCTACTGCCTACTTCCAATTTAGCCCAGGTGCAAAGAAAGTGGGGCGATTTCTTTGTATTCCCTAAATCAAATGCCTCTTTTCAACTAGAAGAAAAATGTGCCATGGAAGAGTTTTCAAATTGAGGTCTGTTTTTGAAATATTCAAGCAGAGCGGTGAAGGGGTGATGGTGGCGGACATCTGGAACACAGGCAGTGAAAAAGAAAATCACAACAAAAACCATATGCACAAGAAAACGAATCTGCACTGAAAAGAAAAGATAAGCAATACTAACATTTTCAATCCCCATGATTGTTGAGAGCATAGAAACAGTTATTTTTCATCTCTTTAAAATTACCTTGCCTGCTTCCTCTTTGTAATAATTTGATTGCATCCATTTGTCTTCCATTCCACTTTTTTCACTCAGCTCTCAGAGGATCCCTCCAACTCAAAGGGGCCAACCTTAATTTGTACATCTTTCCAAGGTGACCATCTTGGATGGGCAATAGTTTTTCTTCAATCCTTCCCAGGAGTATATGACAGACTCCCTTTTGATGGGCCAGCCAATTCATATTTATAGATTGTCTGCTGAAGAGCAAGCTCAGCAGGTAAACCGGTGGTTCCTGAGCTTGTGGAGTAGATGCTATGTGAAGAGGTTGAGGTTTAGAGTCTTTTTGTTTTATAACAGGGCAAGAAACAACCAGACTCACAAATAAGGTAGGAAAAATGTTATACAAGTATGATATAGTTCAAGAAAGGGTGTGCTGTGAAAACCACCTAGATGTCTTACAGCTGGAAACTAAGACCTGAAATGGGAGTTGGAAGAGGTTCAGGGACCAAACTTCTTTGCTTGGGAAGAGTTTCTTACAATCGCTGGTTAAGCTTTGCCATTACTGTTGTTTTCTGAGATTGCTGTTTATTCACGGGAAGGTATGCATCTTTCGCCACTTTCTCTTTTCACAGATCCTTGACCTTTCATATTTCCGTTCAGGGTTTGGGCCCTTGAATATAAGGTGTGTGGGACAAAGCAGGCAGGAAAGGTGCTGAACCCAAAGGCAATTTAAAAAGAAAGCTGAAAACACTCGAATTCTGGTGCATGGGCCAGTCCTACTTGGGTCCTGATGTTGATGGGTATTTAGAAACTACTGTGTATTTACTTCCTGATAAATTGGGTGGGATGAAAAGGAGACAGAAGCTAAGAAAGAGCTGGATTAGGAGGATAATTCTGCCACAACTAGCCCTGATCCCTCAAGGGAGATTTAGGAGACTTGGGGGCCTTCGTCTTTTCACCTGAGAAGTGGAAGGTTCTTGCTCAAAATGTCTTTCAGCTCTTAACACTGTAGACCTCAAGTGGACCGAACTCTTGACTGTTCAAAACCTGGTGGGGACATAACATGGAAAACATACTGAATTTCTTTGTGTCTCTGAAATAAGCAGGAAATCGCAAATGTATTCAATATAACTCTCTAAAAATTGTCTTTTTCATGTGTTTGCTTGAATTCTTAGCGATAATTTGCTTATGTGAAAGCAAACGAGAGGTGCTAAGAAAAGAAGCATCATTGTCAAAGCAAGTATTTTCCCCAATTTTTTCGAATTTCTTAAAAAAAATTATCAGAGTAGTTACAGGTTTGCAGAAAAATCATGCAGATTTTCCCATATATACCCTCCCTGTCCCCCTGAAAGTTTTGCCTATTATTAACACTTTGCATTAGTGTGGTACGTTTGTTACGGTTGATGAAACAATATTATTTTAATTATACTATTAACTATAGCCCACAGTTTACATTAGGGTTCACTGTATGATATAGTCCTATGGTTTTTTAAAAAAACTTTTTTATTCTAGGAATGTATATACAATTTAAAATTTCCCCTTTTAACCACATTCAAATATATAATTCAGAGCCATTAATTACATCCAGTATTGCGCTACCATCACTGCCATCCATTACCAAAACTTTTCCATGACCCCAAACAGAAACTCTGCACCAATTGAGAAGTACCTGCCCATAACCTACCCCCACCACATCCCCTGCTAACCTATATTCTAGACTCTGACTCTATGAGTTTGCTTATTCTAATTATTTCATATCAGTGAGGTCATACAATATTTGTCCTTTTGTATCTTGCTTACTTCACTCAACAGAATGGCCTCAGTGTTCATCCATGTTGTCATATGCATCCCAAGTTCATTTCTTCTTACAGTTGAATTGTATTCCATCATATGTATATACCACATTTTGTTTATCCATTCATCGGTTGAAGGACACTTGGGTTGTTTCCATCTTTTAGCAATTGTGAATAATGCCTGGAGCAAGCATTTTTAAGAAATCATTTTTGACCTCTGAGAGAGCTGTTACAACACCAGCTGTTGGTCCAGCAAAGCTCTGGGACTCTGGTAAAGGAAGGGGAACTAACATTTATTAAGTGTATCCAGTGTGCTAGACATTATAACATGCCCAGAGAACAGGATCAGCACCCCTAACACTCAGGCATAAGATACACTTCAATAAGTAAGACCTGAATAAGTAGAGCATTTATAAGAAGATAACTCAAGAAGGTACAAAAAGCAGAAATTCATGTATTAGCCAATGCCACTTGTCCCACAAATGATTACAAAAATATGAATAGAATAAAGTAGTTGGCTTTAGTTTTGCTATGCTAGTTACCAGTTTCCACAAGGAAATATGCATCATCATCACGTTCATTCAGCATGAGTGTCTGAAAGGAAGTATTGTTGTCCTCTGGGAACAAAGTCAACGGCGGTCGAAGTGGGACTGGTACAAGGTTAGGTCAGCTTCCTGCAAGATGTGTTGAAACAATGTTTTATATTTAAACACACCCACTTACACACCACGAAATACTTCTAGTACCCTTCTACCTAGGCCCTTCAGATCGACTTCGTTTTCGACTCTGACAGTATTTCCAAGAGGCAGGTAGAAGCATTCAAGAGCAACACTACACAGTTTCTCACAGGTCAAATGAGTTGGGGCTGATCTTAAAGATCTTAATAGGTTTAGATGGTGTGACTGAATAGAGGATATTACAGAAATAGTTCTCACCATTTCTGAGATAGTAATAATATCTAACATACACTGGCCCTGTGCCTCAGTCTTCTCATCTCTAAAAAAGAAGTGCTATGAAGGAATATCATGCAGCTGTAAGAAGAAATGAAGTCGTAAAGCATATGACAACATGGATGAACCTGGAGGACATTATGTTGAATGAAACAAGCCAGACACAAAAGGACAAATACTGTATGAATGCATTACTATGAACCAAATATATTGTGTAACATATTGCTTGATTCCAAAAAAATTTTATATGTATCCATTACATTTAATTGAGAAATGTATATATTTATTCATCTGTGTTTACTTTTTAGTTTTTAATTGTTTATATTTTCAATTATTAAATGTACAAAATAAAGTAAAGCAAAAACAAAAAGAAGTGCTAATAATAATAAAGACTCACTCAAGATGATCCCCGAAGTAAATGGACTCCATTCCTACGAGTGCAAAGCCTATGATCTTACTTTCAACAAAGTCATTGCTTCGGTGTGAAAGGAACCGGAGCCTGGCTGAGATTCTGGCACTTTCCAGGCACTCATTCATCTGTCAATGAATGATTGATTGAATGAATGAGTGAATGAATACAGCATTTGCCTTTGGTATTTAAAAAAAAAATCTTTTAATGGAATAGTGTGGATTTCATTGTTATAGCTTCGTCATCAATTCTTTCTCTGTAATTTAAGAAACGTTGACAAAGTTACAGCCGTATTGGGTAACTACATACCAAGTGTTCAAGTTCATTAAGAAACTGGTTACTACGGCACTAAGATTAATAGCGCCACCTAGTGAAATTTTTAGTTATCTCTAACAATCGCATATGACATTTCCTGTTACGAAGATTCACCTCTTAGACATTAACTAGAGAGCAACTGAGCAATGTGAGCTCACCATTTTTCTCCAAGAAAACTTAACTCAAAATTTCAGTATGTGATAAACCTTCACACCCTAATCCAGATTTCCCAGATAAGAACATGTTATATTTACAGTCCCATTCACAGATTTTTTAATAGTTTGTTTCTATTTCAAAGACCATATTTCTTATCTTTTTAAAACACATCAATTTTGAGATGCAACATTGATTTAGTAATTACTTTTTAGGATAAACAAATAATATTAGATATACACATTAATTGTAAGTCATCCTGATTTCAAATACTTTAAAATATAAAAAGCAAAAAAGCAATTTACAGTCAAGAAAAGTCATATTGAAATATTTATATCTACCGCTGAAGTTTGAAATTGATTTTCATGCCATTATTTCATCAGAAAATATGATTCATTAAATGTATAATTAGGCATAATTGCATTTTTATGAGTGTTTATGACTTTCATATATATCATATATAGTATATGTAAATTCACAGATTAGGAAAAAATCCTAATTATTTAATTTGGAAATTGAGGTTTAATTAGACACATCCTATCTTGGTCAGAAAGCTTGGAAGCTAGTCCTGAGTCTGATACTGTCTAGTTATACAAAGTTGAGCAAGTCAGGTAATTTCTGCAACTCAGTATTCTCACGTTAAAATGGGATAACAATGCCCACCTTTTAAATTTTTGAGGATCAAACATGGTAATGGGTGCTTTTAAAACTGCTCTAAAATGGTAATAAATTAGTGGTGCTATTTCTAGTAATAATTGATCTGGGAAGGATGGGTTCTGGAGCTGGACTGCTTGGGCTCAAATTATGGCCCCACTGCTTACTTACTAGTTGTGTGACTTTACTTTGGGAAGTAACTTCTCTACTCCTCAGTGCTTCATCCATAGAACAGGGATAATAAAAATATCTCCCTCAAAGGGCAGTAGGGCAACATGCTTAGCCCATGCCAATGCACAGTGCATTTTAAACCATGTGATAACACACACACACACGTACACACACTCCTGCCGGGATGGAAGGGGGTCGGTTGTCTACTTAGAAGATCATCACGGTGTGCTTCTCAAAAAGAAAGATACTAAATGGACAGACTTTTCTTCTTCACTAATAATATTTATTGGGCACTGAAGAGGGAAGAGGGCCCCAGGTGGCTTTATAGTCCTGAATTCCACAATGCTCTTTATATTATAGATCATGTAAATGCAACAGAACAGGTAAACAAAGCATGCAAGAAACCACATTTTTTAAAATCTTGAAATCCTTTTTTTTTTTCATCATTCAAATCTAACTTTAAGCAGAGCAATAGAATAAACATTAAAATTATGCCAGAGAGATGATAACAACGCAGAGTGGGAGGGGAGGAAGTAGTTGTATCAAGGAGAGGCATTTTATTGGCCTCTACCATTACTGGAGTCCTAGGTGCCCTCAGCTCTGGGCTGGACGACAGCAATAGCCTCCTAACTGGTCCGCTTGCCCCTCTACATACGGTGCACATAAATCTTGTTTCTCCCCTGCCTAAAACTTTGATTTCCCACTCAGACCATGCAACAAATACCATCCCTTGGATCATTCTCTTTGCTCTCACAGTGCTCCTGCCACATGTGGCTTTAGAGAGGCTCTTCCCTATGACTGGAAAGCCTTGCCCTGATCTTCACGTGGTGGCCTCCTCCTTGTCATTCAAGAGCATCACCTCCTCCAGGAAGCCTTCCTGACCACGCTCTGCTAAGTTTGCTCAGTTCTTCTCTGCACAGCATGGCTTATTGATCATCTCTCACCTCCTAGAACATGAGACTGAGGAGGGCAGTGTCCTTGTCTTATCTCACTCTCCACGTAGCCCCAACACTGTAACAGTGCCTAGCACACAATAAGAGATTGATAAATATTGGTTTAATGATGATCAAGATTACCTCAATGTTTTTCCCTTTTCCTGAATATACAGTGATTCTCAAGCTGGCTTTGTGACACTATGGTGACATTAAGCTGATGAGTGGAAAAGGGAGGCAACTTTGGATTCTTGGACTTGTGGGACCTTGGCCAGGTTCTTTAGCTTTTCTAAACTTCAGCTCTCACCGATAAACAGTAGGAATAATACCTGCCCTGCTTACCTTGTGGGCTGTGGGGATTAATTAAATAATAAATGTGAAAGCTCTTATGAACTGTAAAGCACTGTAATAGACCATTACAGCTGAAATGCTACCGCATTTTAAAGATGAAGGAAGCCCAGAAAAATTAAGTGATAGCAAATGAACAGATGATTTGCCCACTACTCTAAGCTGTACAGCCCAAATACTAAACCATATGTAAATGCACTGGTTTTAACTCAGTAAGATACCAGATGCACTTTTAGCAGGGAGAATAGGTGTTGGACAACAATGGGAAACTTGCTTTTTTGTGGGTCTTTTCCTTTTGTAGATTTTCTCCCATTTCTCATAGTGCTTGGTCTTGAAGATTTTAATGAGCCCACAGCAGTCTTGTCTAAACGTTTTTCAGTCCTTCCCTACAGTCAACAGTCTACATACCATGAAATGCCTTCAAATATCTGACAACTGTAACAACAGAAATGGCTATAAACTTTTATTTTCTACTTTTTACCTGGGATAGAATTTTCTAATATTCTGTTCAAATACTCAATTACACAAAGATTATTTTAAATTTCAATAATGGCTACAGAATTATTTTTATAATGTAATGGAAATGCATGACTCTTAAGCCTTTGGGGTTTTTCAGGGCCAGGATAGTGGTGGAAGCACGATAAGCTCTGCAGTTAGGCGTCCTCGGTTGGAATTCCAACTCTTTCACTCACTAATACTGACTTTGATTAATTACTCAACCACTCTGAACTCAGGACCCCACTGGAAATATGGGCGAATTAAAATCTTATCTCACAAGGTTGATGGGAGGATTTAATGAAAATATACATGCAATGCTTCACACATAGAAAATTTCAATGGTAACTACTCTTTTCTTCAGATTTTGCCTCCTTACAATCTTATATCAATAAAATGTTTCACGTTTTCCCCAATAGATTATATATTTTCCACTCAGTAGTGCAACTATATGACTTACTAGCAGTGTGAAAAAAAATGAAGGCATAACTAGTTTTTACTAACATACTAACATTACTAACATAACGATGTTAAATTGTACTAAAAAGTTCTGAAGAACACTGTTCTATATATGCAAAAAAATCAATTTTACCATGAAATCTGAATAATATGAAGTTGAAGATCTGCAAAAAAGAACTAACCCCAACTACTACTCATTTGTTTAACTTGCCATTATATTCCATTTGAGTCAGCATAATCTTTATTTCAAAATAGCATTTTTATTATATAAAAATGTAAAAATCCAGCAAAACCAGAAATATGGATATATTTTCCTGGGCTTTCACATTTGTTGATTTTTATTCGCAATCTCTTTTTCAACACAATTTACAACCTCATCCCCATTTCCTGTCTGATTATACAAGTGCTAAGTGGCAGAAAGGTCTGGAATAAATACATCGAAAGAAAAAAGACAAAGCTGTGAAGCTAAATGCATGCAAAAGGGTCTATGAAGGTGGGGGAAAGTGTCTTGGAGATAAAATGGAGTAAGACAAAGTAACTGGAAGGTTTTAGCTAAAGTTCCTTCAGTCATCCTTGTCCTTTGCCCCGTGTTTAAGGATGCGCGTGAACTCAATGTAGTTGAAGTTCCCCTTTTTGTCGATAGGTGCTTCTCTGTACAGCTCGTCCACCTCCTCGTCGGTAAACCGATCCCCCATGGTTGTCAGCAGCTCTCTCAAGTAATCCTCCTGGATGGTGCCTGGAAGGCAACAGAAAGAAGGGAGTAATGAATCCTTGTCTGGCATTTTAATAGTTCATTCCTAAACCAAGCCGGTCTTAAAAAATATTTCAGAATATCAATGTCTACATGAATAAAATAAATGAGCAAACTAAGGCAATATATGACTATATCATTGTGTTTTCCAATTACTTTGAGTCCTTTAATATTAGGTTAAATCGTTTAAAAAGTTCAGTAATAGATTATGTGTTTAAAAAATTAACCTAAAGTATTTTCTAGAAGAAAAAAAAACCCTGTATTTTTGGATATAAAGATAAAAAAAAGCAGCTAAATTTGCATATAAAGGGGCAAAATGACTCAATTTTAAACCATTTACTCCCATCGTTTTAAAAACGTATTGTATTTGAACAATTAGAAAAGCCAAAACATTCATAAGTCTTAACCCTAAAATTCACTTATTCATCAAACATTTATAGATAGCTTATTATATGCCAGATTCCAAGAGGACACAGTACTTGACCTCATGGAATTGCACACTATTTTTACTTCTGAGTATATTCTTCCAGTCCTTATCCAGATGTATATTTCTCTTTTTTACATAATTGAGTCATATCATACATATAATTTTATATTCTGCCATTTCCATTTCAAATATCATAAATCTTTTAAAAGTCCACAGCATTTTTAAATAAAAAAATAATGCATTAACAATATACAAGTATATAAAGTAAACAGTGATGATTCTTGCAATTTCATTCGTGAATGTAACTGACACTCAGTTTGCTATGTATCCATTCAGACAAAAAGGATTTCCTAATTACAAAGGGCATGGTCTGTAGCCTACTCATCTTCATGCCCCTTCTACCCTATACTCAGGGAACTCAACCATATAGTCTGTTATGGTGCAGAGGGACCAGACTTTTTTTTTAACATTTAGATTGTTTGAAAGGGGAGCCCATGTGGCTCAATGGCTGAGCGCTGAAGATTATTCATATTTTTGTATACTTGGATTTTTCCATATTCTTATATTTCCTTAGGAGATTCTCATTCAATCTAAAGCTTCTGTAGAGTCTTCCATGTATGTCAACTATAATGTCTTTAAAATTTTTTAATGCAAATTATAGAAAACTAAAATAACTTTTTGGAAATTACTGTACATATATTTTAACATTTTTTTTCCATATCAGAGTGATCTGAACTATACTTAATTCTGTATTATTTGGAGCAATTTGGAAATGTAATGATTTTCTCTGAAAAAATATTTTTAAAGCTGTCAGCTGATTTTTCAAAATGGTTTTTAGACTGCTTAAAAAAACTGAAAACTCACATTGGATAGTAAACAGTGATTCTTACCTTATCTATATACAAAAAAAGTTGATATTTTAAATAGATTTTATTTTATGAGCTTGATGACACTCAGATTAAAACAAAAGTTTCTCCTCCCCACCCCTTCCCAAATGACTGAGGAGAGAGGGTAATTTAAGTATTTAGAAAGATTTCCCTGTAAAATAAAACGATTAAGTTGGAAGTCAGCAAACAAGTCATGGGTTGGATTAGGGCCAGCCATCCACCACATGGGAGACGTGAGATGTGCCCACAAGAGGGGAGGACCCCACCTCAACTGTGAGACTGTAAGGCAGAATTGTCCAGAAACCAGACCTGATAATTACAGACACACTTTAGTGAGAAATGCCAAATTCTACATTAAGTTTATCATTTCTAATATATTTTGCTTCACCAATTAAACAACGGAAGTAAACAATACAAATTGTACACAAAGTTCTTCTGTTGAAATATGACCTTTTCTTAAATACCTTACTAACATTTACTGAATATCTACACAGGGGAAAACAGGCTCAGAAATGTTAAGTAATTGTTCAAAATGATGTCGCATATAAGGGTTAAAGGAAATGTACAGAACTGGGTCTAACTTAAAACTCTAAGCCATCTTTCTAATATATTACTGTGACTCTTGTAACAATGTAAAAGTATAACCATCACCTGACAGAAATAAAAAAGGATCTGGGTTCTAGATTCTGCTTAGCCACCCAGAAACTAGCTACATGATTGTGGGTAAGTCATTCAAATTCTCTGGGCCTAATTGAGCTCAGTGGTTCCTTCCAACTCCAAACTAGGATGGCATCTTCTAAATGTGTTCCAAGGAATACTGGACTAGAAAGATACTCCTCTAAAACCCTGTTCCTAGGTCAAAATGAGTTGGAAAATGCAGCTTATTAATATGTCCCCTTGGGGATGAATGATGCAGTACTTTTCACAATCTAAATGCCTTAAGGGCTCTGAGGAGTCCTATAGTAAAGAAACCTTTTAAACTTTGCTGAACCCAGTGTTTCTCACACTTAACTTATCACAGAACCCTTTTTCTAGTAATGCCTATTACTACTGCCCTTGCTGGAAATATCTGCATGTTGAAATGTGGGTTGCACGGTAAAATAAAATATATATATAGAAGGCGCATGGGCTGCCAGGCTCTGTGTGCTGGTGAGCCGCCAGGCCCTGGGAGCCGCCAGGCTCTGTGTGTCGGTGAGCCGCGGAGCCGCCATGCAGCAAGATGATGACGTAAAAGGAGAGAGACAAGACGAGATGCTCCGAAAGATCCGAAAACCAGGAACCAAGGTGGCGCAGATGGCTAGAACCCCTCTCTCCTACATCGGAGGTCTTCAGGATCGAATCCTGGTGAAGACTGGAGGAGGAGGATGAGAAGAGATGAAACAGACACAGAGCATTGCCCAGCGAATGGACACAAAAAAACAGCAAAATGGGGAAGGGGGGGTTTAAAATGGATCAAGTAAATAAATAAATCTTAAAAAAAAAAAAAGAAATGTGGCTTGCAGCAAGTTTACAAGTACCTATCAACGTAAATACTGTTTATCACATAATATATAAGAAGTCCAGAGAAAGTGGAGGTGCTGTTAACTTCTATGAGCTATCATTTTCCCTTTTATGACAGAAGACCTGCTAAAATTTAGCTTCACACAAGATTAGGTAAAGAAAATAAATATTTTCAACTTTAAGTGACATGGGTTCTAGTCTCAATTCTGTCCCTAAGAGGTTGGGAGACAGGTGACTCTCTGGGCTTTCAGCTTCTTTATCAGTAAATGAAACAGGCCTGAATGATCTCTAAGGCTCCTTCCAGTTTTATGGTATGTCTTTGAAGTTTTATAACAAATCCTTTAAAAAATACATCAAGTATTAGCCCATAAAACATCATAGGAAAAACAAGTATATACAACATATTTTATTTATATTTTTATTAGAATGTTATTCCAAATGTCATTTTAAAAATACACGGCAAATTTTTTTTTTCATGGCAAATTTAAATATGATTATTTGATTACTTTGGTATAGCTATCCTCAAAAATCACCTTTTGGGAATATTCATTCATCTAATATTTCTTGGAGGTACACTATTGGGTAGTGTGCTAGGCATTATGAGGAATAAAAGCTGTGTACAGAGGTCTCTGCTCTTTAGATACGTCTAGCCTAGAAAGAGAGCTGAGATATGTGCCTAAACTTCAATAAGGAATAATCAGTGGTGTGCAAATAGGGACCAAAGCATTCTAATCAGAGGAAAACTCACGAAGGGAAAGGGTTGAAGAATTAACTGAGCACTTACAATGCACCAGGCACTGTTCTCAGAGGCAGGAAGGCTCAGTGTTTGAGGATCAGCTCTGAGGTCAAGTCTGCCTGGCAATGAATACTGGTTCCACCACTTATTAACCAGGTCCTTCGGTACAACTGACTCAACATCTCCAAGCCTCCGTTTCCCTATTTGTAAAATGAAATAATGGAACCTGCTTTCCAGGGTTGCTGTGAAGATGCTATGAGGTAATCCGTGAAAAGTGCTCAGCAGACTGTTTGGCACAGAGTGAGCACTCAGGGCATCTGAAGGGAGAGAAGCAACGTTGCGCGTAGTCCCTCAGGTCCCGCGACTTGTCAGTGACAGAGCCCCGGTAAGCAGGCAGGACTGACACGCAGCAGAGCTAGTAATCTTTATGCTCCACCACGATGCCAAAAGCAAATGTGCATGAAGGGTGGAGCAGCTCTAAGAGGGAGGGAAGGGGGGAGCAGGAAGGCAGGTACAGCGGGGAGGTGTATGGCTGAGGAAAGGGTTAACAGGGAAGTGGGGAAATAAGGCTAAAGAAACAAAGATGAGGGGAGTATGAAAAGTGAATATTTAAGCTTTGCACACTTTTAAAAAACAATTTCAGGGAAAGGATGTGGCTCAAGCAGTTGAGCGTCTCCTTCCCACATGGGAGGTCCTGAGTTTGGTTCCCGATGCCGCCTAAAAACACACACACAAAAAACAAGCAAACAAATGAAAAAACCAACCCAGGGAAGACAATGTGGCTCAGTGGTTGAGCGCCGGCTTCCTACATATGAGGTCCCAGGTTCAATCCCTGGCCCCTGGTACTTCAAAAAACAAAACAAATTAAAAACAATTTCTCCATGGATGCATTAAAATGGAAAAAAAAAATCTGATTTTAATTTTTCATGTTAGCTAACTACTTTTTAGTAAGATTAACAGTCTTTAAAGGCTATTTTCATTGTTTAAGAAATACTATTTTACAAGTAATAATTCTCCCTTTGGCTTTCAGGAAGCTCAGAACCAAATTCAAAGATTAATAATACAAACAGTGTAGCTTTATAACCTAATACCTGTGTCCTTCCTGTTCCCAGGTTATAATATACTATTGTAAATAACAATTTCTCTTTACTCATTTCCTAAAAGTACTTCATAAACCTTATGCAATGAGGCTGAGTATAAACAAACAAACAAACAAATAGCACTTACCTGTTGCTTCTTCATCAAAGCAAGCAAAAGCATTTCTGATGACATCCTCTGGGTCGGTGCCATTTAACTTCTCACCAAACATTGTGAGGAACATGGTGAAATTTATGGGACCCGGAGCCTCATTCATCATGGCATCAAGGTATGCATCTGTTGGATTCTTCCCTGTAAGAATTCACGTTATCAACAATCAACTAATTTTAATAAGGAATTATTTTTAAAAGTAACATCACCATCATTTGAAACTAATTTTTCAACTGACTTGCATTAAGAACATTTTAAAAAGGTAAATTTCAGCAACAAAAAAATCTTTGATACGCTGCACTCTGGGCAGCAGGTGTAGCGCAGTGGTTGAGTGCCTGCTTCGCATATACAAGGTCCCAGGTTCAATGCCTGGTACCTCCAATTAAAAAAAACAAAACAAAAAGCATTCTGAGCTCAGGCCAAATGTTGTCCTTTCCCTTTGCTATTTCTCATTTAAAAACAAAACAAATACCTGAAACTATGAATCAAGCAATACTCTATTATTACATCTTTTTTTAAAAAAGTTTTTTTGAAGGAGATACTGGGGATTGAACCCAGGACCTCGTACATGGGATGCAGGCACTCAGCCACTTACCTTCATCCGCTCCACATATTACATTCTTGAATGGTGATAACAAAACTAAAGTTTCATCACGGGTCATTTCAATAGAAGTTATTTAAAAAAATCAAAATATTCATATTTCCAATAGTAGTATATTAGCCTATAAATTGGTTGTGCTTCAAAAATTTTATAAGTTGGCCATTTAAGTTATAACTATTAGATTGGTTTAGAATTGGGAGCTTATTTCAGACACTGTTATATACTATTACATTGCCAGACATATTCCAAAATGCTGTTTATTCATGCCACTGAATTGTAACCTTATTTAGTAATGTTTGTAAGAGGAAATTTTAATCTCAGTCCCAAGTGAGAACACTTCTCCCTCTTAGAATGCTGTGGTTAGGGGAACTTCCCTGGTCCTTCCCTAGAGGGTGGGAGAAATCCTCCAGGACAGCAGGATGTGGTGGTAATCCTAAAGGGCTTTTCTTCATCCAGGCCACTGCAAGGCCCCTGGGTGTGGGAAAAGCAGCTCTAAGGGTCTGGAACCTGGGCTGGAATCCCAATTCTGCCCCTGGTGGTATAACCTGAGGGATATGGCCACTCTCTTTCATCTGTAAATGGACTGGTTGAACTTGGTATCACTACAGTCCCTTCCAAAAGGAAGCTTGAATGATTCCACATGAAAAGACATCTCTTAGTTAGATATTCATATCTAAAGAAGCACTCAATATTACATCCAACTATTAGTGATAACCAAATCTAAAATTATGGTTCATATGTAAGTTTTAATCCCAGGAATTTGGGTGAAACTTGAAGACATCTATTTCAACATATTACAATCCTACTTCATTAAATCTATTCAAGATATCAACAAAAAATTAGCCCAAAATGAATCTTAAGAGTCACGGAATAAGTGAAAATAGCTAAACAGATATACTTTTCTACCTTCAGATTTAACCTGACCCGTTAGTACCTTTTTTTTTTTTTTTTTGGGGCGGGGGGGTACAGTATATCCCAAAGGTTTCATGAGCACCCTGGAATACAAAAAAGACACAGGGGTTTACTATGAATTGGTTTAGGCTAGGTACCTATGGACCCATTCAAGGTATCCAATATGAATTGTTGATTTGAAAGGTAAATACATATCTTTAAGGGTATGGTGGTTCCCCAAAACAGAAGGCCCCAAAGTTGGCCTCTTTATACCAGCACCCATTCATCCAGCACTCATTTATTCAACAAATATTTATTGAGCAGGTTATGGGTTTGAGTGTTAAATCTCTGTAATACAGCTAAATCCCTCAATTTCCTTTAGTAGCTTTCTTTGGTGATGATTTGCCCAAAAGAGTACACTGGCTAGCAATTCTGAATGTGAAAAATACTGGGAAACAAATATATGCACGTCAACAAATCAGACCAATATCTTGATTCTACCTTCACAATGACTAAAGTAAATGTTGCAAACTGCTAACACTTGGTGAATCTAGGTAGAGATGTACTGGTGTTCACCACACCTTTAGTTGCCCTTTCTTGCTAATGAACCAAGCGGGAGCACAACCCCAGAGTGCGGAGCCTAACTGTGGGCCCTCCCTGAGCTGGCCCCCTGACCTGCCACCCCCAGTTACCTTGACCAATCAAGAACTAATCTGCTTGCCACTCTTTTACTCCCAACTGTAAAATCAGTGCTGATTCTGAACAGCACTGAGTTCCTCTTTCCCTCCCTTCCTTCTTTTTAAAATCAACACAACAATTAAAAAAAAAAAAAAGAAAAACAAAACAAATCATACAAGGAATAATAAATTAACACCCATGTACCCCAAATAACAAATGGCAATTTATGTTTGCTTTAACTCTTGTATCTTTATATTTTAAATGAAATTGTGGAAGTCCCCTTTCCATGTTTCCTTTTCCAGTAGCACTGCCATCCTTTCCCAGAGACAACCATTATCACTCATTACTGTCACCTCTTGTCTATAATCTGCCCTCAAATTTAATTATTAACGATACTATATTATCAACTCTTTTTTTGTTTGAAAATCTGATAGTTTGCTACTTAGATGGTCCCTCGCGTTCCACCTAGTAGGAATGTGAGTCAACCTGACCACAGCACCAAGCAGCCCCATCCCCCAGGCTTATCCTCTCTTATGACTGGCCATGCCCCATATGGCACCTCCCACCCCCAGAGCTCTCTCAATAGGCCGTCAGAGCTAAGGAAAGGAATATCTGTACTGCATACAAAACATGATTGATAAGGAGCTGAATTATTTTTGGGAAGCAGGCATATAAAGAATATAAAAGCCTACCCAGAGAAGCAAGCATATCGTGCAAATCTTCCTTGTCGATGAAGCCATCTCTGTTCTGATCAATCATGTTGAAGGCCTCTTTGAACTCCTGAATCTGTGACTGGTCAAACATGGCAAAGACGTTGGATGTTGCGCGCTGAGGGCGCTTCTTGGTGGTCTTGGTCTTTGCCTTTTTGCTCGACATGGTGGCTGCTTAATTCTGGTGTAAAAAGAAAGAAACACAAAGCAAAAAAGAACACATAGCACCTAAAATTAGTGAGAAAAAATACCTTAATGTAGAATTATTACTTCAGTTGTATAGGAATAAATACACATCTAAACTCTGTTTTCAACGTGACAATACAATGGCTAAAACACAGTTTTGAAAGAATTAAGAAACAATAAAATTATTGGTGTACTTTGCCCCCAGATTTCATGGGACCAATTTTTATTAAGTGGGAAGTAATTTAAACATATATAACAACAGACAGCATTTACTGAGTGCCAAGCACTATTATGAAGAGACAGGGATCTCCAAAAGAGGAAGGCTCCAAAGTTGGTCCCTTACTTTTTTTTTTTTTTCATTAAAAAAAAAAAAAACTTTATTGAAGTATATCATTCATACATGAACATACATAAACAATAAGTGTACAGTAAAAGTTGTGAACTTACAAAACAAACATGTATAACATCATACAGGGCTCCCATATATCACCCCACCACCAAAACCTTGCATTGTTGTAAAACATGTTACAAACTATGAAAAAGCTTCATCAAAGTATTACTACTAACTATAGTCCTTATCTTACATTTGGTATATTTTCCCTCCAACCTACCCTATTATTATTCTAATAATTTTTATTCATAAACCATACAGTTTATCTAGGCGTACAATCAATGGCATTTGGTATAATCACAGGGTTGTGCATTCATCACTTCAATCAATATTAGAGTGGCCCCTTACTCTTACAAGGATTGTTCTATTTAATCCTCATAACAATCCTGTTCAGCAGGTACTCTCACTATCTCCATTTACTACCAATAGAATATAACTTCTCTGAGCCTCAGTCTCTTCATGAGTAAAACCTGTTACCTATTTCAAGGCAAGGTGGGAATTAAATGAGATAATGTGTGCAAATAGACTAGTGTATGGTCTATCACTAGTCTCTCAGCGGCAAGCGGATGTGGCTCAAGCGGCTGAGCGCCTATTTCCAACATGGGAGGTTCTAGGTTCGGTTGCCGGTGCCTCCTAAAAACAAAAAAACAAACAACAAGCAAACAAACGAAAAACCAATTCGGGGAGCCTATGTGGCTCAGTGGTTGAGCACTGGCTTCCCACATACGAGGTCCCGGGGTCAATCCCCAGCCTGGTACTTCCAAAAAAAAAAAAGGCTCTCATCTTTAAAAAACCAAAAGAACTTACCCCTCAGTCTTGTACCCCCTTCTAGCTACATCCTCATTTCCCCTTTTCCTTGACAAAAGTTTTAGAAGAGCAGTTTCATACCCAACTGCCTCCACTTCCTCATCTTCCCCAATCACTCCCTGATTCTCTGTAATATGGCACCGGAGTGCCTCCAGCACTCTACTGAAAGTCACCAATAATTTTAACGTCAAATCGAATGGATGCTTTTTTTAATTGGTAGTTTTAAATAATATAAAAATATAAGTAAAACACAAAAATATTATTGGCTTTGGAGTTAGGAAGGACTGAGTTAGAATTTCAGCTGGATCATTCTAGCTACATGACCTCTGAAACCACAGATACTGGAGTTAATTTTCTGACCCGACAGCTTACTCAATCTATAAAGGACTATGCTGGGTCTCTAGGAGTTCCAGTCCTGGACATTTTAATACTTACATTGTCTACTTCTCCTTCTCCAGATGAAAAAACACCCCACAGGGATTCAGCTTGCTTAGCAGTGTCATTTTGAAGCACACTGGCCTTGGGGTCATTACTATAACATTCATGAGTCTCTGCCCAACTCCTTTCCCTCCTCACATGCCTGTTCTTAATAAATGCTAATTTTCTTCTCCTTCCTGTTACTTGGTTTATTATCTGACCTTAGTTATATTGAGTATTAAAACAGAGATAGAATGTAGTCCACTAGCAAGGCATCTGTTTTAGATTTTCTTCACAGATCATAACTGTTGGAGTAAGGCTTTTTCTCATGCTAAAAATTCTATGATTCTATTTTTTCAAGATAGTTATAGAAGGGAGCGGATGTGGCTCAAGCAGCTCAGTGCCTGCCTCCCACACGGGAGGTCCTGGGTATAGTTCCCTGTGCCTCCTAAAGAAGATAAACAAAAAACGAGCAGACAACAAGCAAAAACAAGCAGGGAGCAGATGTGGCTCAAGCAGATGAGTGCCCACCTCCCACATGGGAGGTCCTGGGTTCGGTTCCCAGTGCCTCCTAAAGAAAAAACAGACAGACAACTAGCAAAAAAAAAACGAGCACAAACAACAAGCAAACAGATGAGGGAGCCATCTGGAGGGGGGAGGAAATAGTTACAGAAGACAATAAGTCTGAGGGCAAGAATTATTTCTATTACTCTGTATCAGCAAATTGTAATAGTCATTTTAAAAAATTAAGAGTATATGTTTTTAAAAATCAGTTAATTCAATCATGCTAATTCTACTTCCAAAAAAATATTTCAAAATTGTTCAAGCTTAGCCTGAGTTCTCCAAGAAGCCAATGCCGAGATGGGATTAAATGGGCAAGGACTTTATTACAGGAAATGCCTGTGAGACAAAATGAGAGGGCGCCTGGTAAGGCTAGAGGAGCTACGAGATGATGAGGCACATCTGAGTTCCAAGGGAAGGAGACAGGGAAGGAAGGTTAGTGGACAATTCACTAATCGTCCCTATGAAAATATGTTATGGAGCAGATGGAGACTCAATGTAACAATTTCTAAAAAAAAAGTTTTTTTTCTGCATACTTCATTTTAAAACAGTACACGCTTGGGTTGTATACGTATATGGTACCTCCATATAAACTCTCTAAAAACTCCATACACATAAAATATCAGCTGAAAAAGTGAGGCAAAGTTGTATCAAAGCAATCAATCTGAAGGAAACTCTGGTCCTAAAAGAGATGACTAAGCTCTTGGCTTTCTCCACTTTCTCACTTCCCACTCATTTTTCAACCCACCACAATCTGGCATTCACTTTATTGCAAACGCTTTTCCAACTGCCAAATCCAGCCTAAATCTTCTTGGACTTTCTGCTCTATTGACTCTTTTGTCCCTCTTCAGATTCAACAACTCTTGGCCTTGGTGCTCAGTAACAGACATGAACTGTCCCAGACAGAAAGACAGCACATGGTTCTCAAACTTTAAGCCCGTACATTCTAATGAAGGAGACTGCTTAACACTGTATTGGAGAGATTGGTTTATGTAAAATGCTGTAATCCACTTGTTGACACCAACTTACTCTTTCCTGGGTCTCCACCTCCATTTTCTTCACTCACTTAAATATTCGTGTTTCCCCGTGGCAAAAGTTATTTTCACTCTTTGTTTTCAATGGATGATCTCATTGACTCACTGTTCTGACAATACCTATGATTCCCAAGTCTGTATCTCCAGGCCTGATCTTTCCCTTGAGCTTTGGACTCAAAATTGAAAGGCAACCACATGGACATCCTGTGTACACCTCATAATCAACATGTTGAAAATGGAATTCATTACCTTCCTCCTCCTAAACTTTCTCATCTTTCTATTTTCTCTCAGTTAATGGCACCATCAGCAAGCCAGAAAGGTAGGAGTCAGCTTCGACTCATCCTTCTGGCTGATGAATCAAGCCCTCCCTCTTAAATATTTCTCAGATTTGCTCATCTTCCTGGTTGCTTCTGCCACCACCCTAATCTAGGCCCTCACCATCCCTTGTCATCCCTATTTTTATGCCTGTTAATCAGTGTCCTTGCCTTTTGGTCTCCTCAAAACTATCCTTCATATTCTAGCCAGATATGTCTAAAACATGAATATGACCTTATCATTCCCTTTTAAAAAATCTCCAGCTTTCTACTGCCTATAGGATAAAGTACAACTTCTTAAGCATGGCAATCAAGGGCCTCCTTTCCCTACTTAGAGTGACCCTTTTCAGCCTCATCTTTAGCCATTTTCTACCTTGCTCTTTACCTTGGACAACACCAAACTTCCCCAAGGTACCATGCAGTTTCTTAACTTGTTTACTTTTATTCTTGCTATCTGTCCAGCCAAAAATGCTCTGGCCCAATTTTCTGTCTTAGGACTGGAAAGACAAAGGTCTACTCAACATATAGCTACTACCATTTATTGAGTGACTTATGTATCAGGCCCTCTGCGGAGTACATCTGCTTTACCAATGAAGAAACTGAAGCTCAAAGATATTAAATGACTTGCCCAAGGTATCCTAGTGGCAGTTAGGATTCCAACTTGCTATTGGTTAGGTCTACCTATATACTTTAAACTAAATGTTCTTTCCAATTATTTTAACGTGAAATGTTTAAAAACCTTTCACTGCTATCTGAATATAATGCAATACCTATTTCTGAGCAGCTCTAAATTCAAATCCTAGGCAGACTGAATTTTCAGATCAATTCCAACGACACTCGATAGATGGTGGTGATGGTAGCACAACATTGTTAAGTGTAACTGACAGCACTGAATTATATAAATGAATGTGGTTAAAAGGGGAAATTTTAGGTAGTATATATGTATACTGTACAACACAATGAACCCTATTGTAAACAATGGGCTATTATTAATAGTACAAATATAATAATGTTCTTACATGAATTATAACAAATGTACCTCACTAATGCAAGGTGATAATAGGGTGGTATATGGGAACTCTATTTTATGTATTTTATGCTTAATATTTCTGTAAACCTACAACTTCTCTAACAAAAAAAAAATTAATAAAAAAAGACACTAGAGAAACCAATGTGCAAAACAGAACTGCATAATGTACATGGGAAAAGAATAAAAAGTGAATGGCATTTTCTGAAATTGTGCAATGTGGCAGCTCTGGTTTGGGTTTATTCCAGTGGCAACATTTTCTATCAGTCATGGTCTTGTTTTGAAACCTTCACTTAGGACGGTTAAATTATTGTTTAATCTATAAAGGTTAATTTAAAAAAATCCATCACCCTACCCTTAAACGATAGCTACAGACAGAAAATATCCACATAGAATAGAGCACATGATGTAATGAATAATCCTCAAAAGCAGTAAGAATACTTCTCACATCCTCTTCAAGTTTTATTATTTAAAGTGAACAAAAGGATGTATGTAGTGTTCCTAGAGGTTACAAGGGCAGGGATGTAGGAATACTGGCATTAATGATGGTTGTGGTGTCAATCTATTTAGATGATAATCAAATTAGAGAAGGATTTTTACTACCCTACTCATTTATAAGTAGAAATCGCCTGTGAACTTCATCCAGCCAATATGGCTTTATTGGAAGCCTGGGAAAGATGCCCACAGAGCATAATCTGTTAGCTAGCTATGACTTCCTTGACCTTCCTTTAAGGCTTCTTCCTAAGTATCTGAAGTCAGCTAAGTGCTATCCCCACATGGCAAGAACACATGGTTCCCATGGCAGTTAACCTTCTGATTTCAATCTTGGCTACACATTATAATCACCTTGGAAATTTCCAAAAACTGATGCCTGGGTTCTAGCCTAACCAAATGGAAAGTCTGGAGGTGGGGCCCAGGCATCTGTATTTTTAAAAATGTAACAGATGATTCCAATGCACAACGAAGGCTGAGAACCACTGAATTAACCATTCAGAACATATTAATGGTTTATGTATTTAGTCCCTCTTAGTTTTTCAGTGTTGGTCATTATGGTTTAACGGAAATGCTGGAGACCTGGATTCTACTTCCAATTCTGTTATTCACAAGTTATATGATTTTAGCTCTCCTGGGTCTCATTTTCCTCATCTATAAAATAAAAAGGTTCAGAAGATCAGAAGTCACAAACTGGCAGCTACCAAACTATATGCAATTCTGCTTGGAGGTTTGTTTAGTGCCCCCAAGAGGTGATCTTCAAATTTCCTTTTTAAAATGAGTTTGACAACATTTTAAAAAATTGAATGTTTTATATAAAAACTTAAGATTTCAGACATTGCATAACTGTTAAGGAATCACTGGCCCAGCATTCCCAAGTTCTGTGGATAATGAGCATCAATGAGCAATCTCCACCAGTCCCTACAGCAACCTGAGACAGCTGGTATTAATTTATGTTCCCTACTTGGCCTCTGAGAGCATCTGTGCCTATTCCCTGGCCTTGGTGGCAGCCAGACTTCCAGATGGCCCTCAATGAATGTCACTCCTTGTCTTCATGCCCTTTTGCAGTCCTCTCCAACAATGAAAAGGGTTGACATGTGTAACCAATAGGATACCATGAATATAATGGTGTGTGACTTCTGAGGCTAGGTCATAAAAGACATTGCAGCTCTGTGTTGCTCCTTCTCGGGCTATTGGCTCTGAGGGAAGCTATCCACCAGGTCTTGAGGACACTCATGAAGCCACACAGAGGGGTCCATGTGGCAGGCCAACAGCCAGTACCAACTTGATGGCCATGTGAGTCAGCCATGTTGGAGGCTGGTCCTCCTTAAGATGGCTGCAGCCCTGGAGACATCTGGACTGCAACCTCATGAGACCCTGAGCCCTCAGATATTCCTGCCCCTCAGAAACTGCTTATTTTATTTTTTTAAGCTCCTAAGTTTTGGGATAATTTGTTATGTAGCAACAGAAAACTAATAAAGCTACTGTTTCCTTGACCCACTAAACAATGCAGTATCTAGCTTTAAACAATCTTTAATGTTAAAATAGGGACAATGCCTTTGTTTTAGAATCAGAGTCACAGAATTTTATAAAGTTCGATGGGGCCACAGTCAAGTTTGTACTGGGCAGGGATTTTTCCATTTCTTGCTAGAAAATTGTAACTCCTACTCAATTTCAAATGCAACGGATTCACCCCTTCCTCAATATTCTTATGACTACCATACTATTCTTTTGGCTGATATTCCTTTGCTGATGTTAGTTCTTCTTGTTTCCTAAATCAGGTTTCCCTCAAAGCTCTGTCCTTGAATGACTGTTTTCTTACAGTACTGGTTGAAAAACTGGCATCATGAAGTTACCACTCAAAAATGAGGTAAGGGATGGGGGCAGGGCAGAGAGTTGGTTTCATGAGCAAAGGGATGATAATGAGTTCACATTTTAGCCAAGCTACAGTAAAGGTGTAGTAGAAAGGTCCAGGGAACATGCTGCTTAGGAGGCATTGTTTAGGAAAGCAGATTTGTGAGCAAAGGCACAAACGTGATGTCCTGAGAGTAAATGAACTCAGACACACACAAAAAGCAGAGAGTTATTCTTAGGCTAAAACCAAGGTCTTTTCTGGCTCAATTCTCATCTTCACCAAGATCTATCAGAATCTTGAGGGAAAAAAAAAACAAAACAGTAATTATAGAGAGAATGTGGTATGTAATCAAGTTAAAACACCAACAAAATTAACCCCATATACTTAAAGAGATGTTATTGTTTCTATGCTGCATATTTTGGCAGAAAAGTAATCAGTTCCATAAATTATTGTATCTAGTATTTCTTTTACAGAGCCAAACTCAATTTTTATGGTTCTTCTCTTCTTAACACCAGTTAAGCATTTCCCCAGCAACTTATACCACATACATTATAATGCTGTCATTTTTTTTTTTTAAAGATTACTTTATTTATCCTCCCCTCCCCCAGATGGCTCTCTCATCTGTCTGCTCATTGTTTGCTAGCCTTCTCCAGGAGACACCAGGAACTGAACCTGGGACCTCCCATACGAGAGGCAAGAGCCCAAGGGCCTGAGCCACATCCGCTCCCTGCGGACTGTGGCATCTGTTGGCTTGTGGCATTTGTTGCGGCAGAAGGCACCATCTAGCTTGTGGCGGGAGGCGGCATCTGCTCGTATTCTTTTAGGAGGCACTGGGACCAAACCATGTGGTAGGCGGGCATCCAACTGGTAGAGCCACATCCTCTTCCCTTCTTTCTTGATTCCAGTTGGCAGTAAATTTTTTATCTTCTAAACTCCCATATCACTTTTTTAAAAAAAGATTCTGTTTATTTATCCTCTACCCCCCGTTTATGCTCGCTCTCTGTTGTGTGCTCATCTTTTTTTTTTTTAGGGGTCATCGAGAACCAAACCCAGGACCTCCCATGTGGGAGGGAGACGCCTAATCGCTTGAACCACCTCTGCTCCCTGCCCGTTGGGTCTCTCATTGTGTTTTCCTCCTTGTGTCTCTTGGTTGCGTCACCTTGTTGCATCAGTTCACCACGCCAGCCCATCGTGTCAGCTCACTGTCTTGCTAGTCTTCTTTAGGAGGCACTGGGAATCAAACCTGGGACCTCCCATGTGGTAGGCAGGTGCTCAATTGCTTGAGCCACATCTGCTTCCCCCATATCACTTTACTGCAGTGAAATTTACATACAGTGAAATATATAGATCTTCACAAAGTTTCTGTAAATGTATAACCCATGTAATCACCACCCCAATCAAGTTATAAGTGTTAACGTCCCTCCAGAAAGTTTCCTCAAAGACAATCAAACCCTCTCATAGGCAACCATTGTTCAGATTTCTGTCACCATAGATTAGTTTTGTCTGTCTTTGAACTTCTTATAAATGGAATTATACAGTCTGTACTCTTATGTGACCAGCTTCTTTCACTTAATGTTTTTGACACTCATCTAACTTGTGTTATTAGTTTTACTGTTTTTGTTTTGTTTTGTTCTGTTTTTTAACACCGAGCAATATACCACCAACAAGCACTGCCATCATACAGCTAATGTGCAGAAAGAGGAAGGAAGATCCCAGTCAAAGATGCCGGCAAAGAGGGTACAATGAAAATCATCCTAGATATCTAGAACCTTGAGAGAGAGGGACAAACAGCCCATTCAGGGGCTCTAAGTCCTCTTATCTTCCTTAACCCCAGTAACCTCCACCTGGGGATCAGTCTGATGAAATCGCAGTTTATCCTGCCCAAACTGTCTATTAAAGCATAAATTGAAGTTCGAGTCAGCCATCACAGAAGTCATTTCATTCAAAAGAATCTGAACAAAACGCTGTGCAATTATTTATGAGGTGCAGGAAATGGGTGGCACAGTGTGAATCCCTCAAGTGACCTCGAGCAAATTACCTCACCTTTCTGGGTTTCAGTTTCTTCAACTGTAAAATGAAAAAGGGTTTCACAAGATAATCTATAAGGTCCTTTTGAAGTCTAAGATTCTTCTCTTACCAAAAGACTATCCTAAATCTATCTTACACAAAGGCTGCCAAACTAATCCTCCAAACACCCCTTTCTTTATATTATTCCCTTAGTGAAAAATCCAAAATAACTCCCTAAAGCCTCTTACATAATCTTTTATTTCTCACCAAATTTTCAAGACATTCATAGTGCATAGGTCCTTACCTACCTACCTATACTTATTTCCAACTATTATTCATTAGAATTCTGTTCCATTCAGTGGTCTCCCCACTGTCTCCTATTTATGCGACACAATTCCCACCTTTGGAGGTTTTGCTCTTATTACCTCCTCCCACAGATCCAGCGAGAAAGAAATATCCTCATAATTCTCATTCTTTGATCTGAATCCAAGACCTTCAACGAGGCCACGATTCTTTTTCAGGAAGCCTTTTCTAATATCTGCTATTTGTCCTTATCTTCGACGAATGAGCTAAATCTTTACAAGATGCAAAACACAGTGAAGGTTACAAGTCTCATGGAAACCACTGCACTTCAGCCTCTACCACCCATGCACCCCGGTACCGGTCCTCCGATAGTTTCTTCCACGCTTCATCTAAGGCAAGAACCATGTACTAGTAGCCTCCCGTAACCCCCAAACGCAGCTAGCACCGTATGGGACACAGCACAGTGCACAACATGAACACACCCCGTCGACCCAAACCTGACTGGACCGCCGTGGGGGCCGGGGGACGAGGGGCCGGGTGCAGGCCGCTCCATTCACCCAGGAGGTTCCCGGCCCCGGCTTCCCGGTCGCCAACCCCTTCCCTCCACTCCGGCCCCGCGTCCACTCCCAGGCCGCAGGCGGGGCTGACAGGACCCTGCTGCCCACCCTTCGGCACCTGCGCGGTGGGCGTGCCCGGCTGCGGGCCAGGCGGGAGCGCTGGGAGGTGTCGCGGCTCGAGGGGGTCCGCGCGGGGACAAGCCCACTCACCTGTCTCAGACTCCGGAACCAGGTTGCCCTGCGTGATTCGACCAGCGGCGGCAAAGATCGAGGGGGGCGCCCAGCACTTCCGGCCTGGGGGGGGCGGGCCGGAAGGCGCGGAGGATCCAACTCGGAATGAGGGGGTTGCTGTTAGTTTTCTCGCTCCAGACTGAGCGGAGCCAGCTGTGGACACCGAGAATCGGGACTTCGTGGACCAGGCGAACAAAGTGTGGGTTTTAGTTGTCGTTTTACTTTTCCCGTCAGTTGCAACCCGGTCCCCTCCTCCTCGTCGCCGGTGATCGTTCCGGAGGCAGATCCTGCGGTCCTTCCGCATTCCAGGGCCGGCGGGCGGGGCGGCGGCGGAATTTGACCTGGGCGGTTTCGAGGTTTGGAGGTCTCCCACTGTGGAAGCGGCACACCTAGGTGTGCCAGATTTAGCAAATGAAAGTACAGCTCGCCCAGTTAAATGTGAGTTTTAAACAATTTTCTAGGGCATGTCCCTTGCTATATTTGGGAAAGTGAGAGGGCGGCGATCCGGTGGACTTGCTGCTGTGGAAAACCTTTATCTTTTTCTCAGTCCCGCCAGAGTTAAATCGTTTATTCCTACTCTATTCCTTCTCACCTTCAAATGGTAAGGTTTACAGATCCTTATCAGGCCACTGCCACAGCCTATATATCAGGGATTCTTAACCTTTTTTGTTCCACGGACCCCTTTGCCAGTTAGGTGAAAACTACGGCCCCCTATCTCAAAATATAGTGGCAGATAGATTTGTGACACTCAACATCGGGGGTCGGAGAAAACAAAGTTGATTGTTTTCAATTCAAGCTCAGGGACCCCTGGTTAGGAACCCCTGCTATATATTCTATTCCACTCCCCTTTCTACCACAGAAACTTTTATTCAAATTATTTGCTTCTCTTTGGGTCATTAAAAAGATAACAGAATTACGTACACACATATATACATTCACACATGTATACACATACACACTTATATAATGCTCTTGGTCAAAACAAAGGAAACCAGGAAGCTATGTGATTCGAATTTTGTTTTAGATATCGTTTGTGTTATAATCTTCAGGATACTTGCCCTCACCTCCGAATAACCTAGATGAATAGCACTATTTGGGATAACGTAGGAGAGTCAACCTGATTGCAAACCTTTGCTGAGCACTTATTGCCTAAGCCAGTGTGCTGGATGCTGGGGAAAGGAATGCACCAAAAGGTCTCCTCCTAGGGAGCTTACATTCTAGAACTCTGACCAGAAATTCCTAGATTCCAGGAACTGTGTTTGTAACTAGTTCAGCAATCTGTAGCAATAGTTCTTAAATAGTAGTATTCCTAACAATAACCTGGAAAACTTTATATTCTGACTCAGTAGTTTGGGGGTGGGGTGATAATTTTCATTTCTTTAAAGAAAAAAAATTTTTTCAGGCCATACCAGGAGTTTGAACCCAGTACCTCCTATATGCAAAGCAGGCGCTCAACCACTGAGCTACACCCACTCCCCTATTTGCATTTCTGAATAAGCACCCCAGGTGATGTTGGAGCTGTGACCCAAAGTCCAGTTCATAACTGAATACTTTTCTCAATAGTAATAACAGCAATTGTTGAGAAGTCACACTTGGTTCTAAAATATTTACTTTCCCTTAGTTCCAGTTTGCCTTTTAGTTCAATAGTTTACTTATTTTTTCCCCATTCAGGTTTTCACTTAAGTCTTTGTCACAGCTTTTTGGTCTATTACTACCCATAAACCTCATTCTGACCACCTTAGCCAAATCACCCTGACTGTACTTTGACTTTGATCTCTGTATTTAAGTTTCTAGACTGGTGCTGTCCAATAATCACTTACCACTTATGGCTACTGAAATTTAACTAAACTTGAAAATTCACTTCCTCAGCGGTGTTAGACATTTTAAGTGCTCAATAGCCACATGTAGCTGGTGTTCTTATTGGGCAGACCAGAGGACATTTCCACCACTGCAGAACATTTTATTGGACAGCATTCTTCTAAAATATAATCCTAAAGTATACCTTGTTTTCTCTAGACTCAAAAGAAAAATATGTGGCATTTACTAATGGAAAACTGGGTATTTAAACATCTAGCACTTGAGAAATGATTAATTAGGGCATTTCCATGCCAAATATAATTGCGGTCATTAAAAAGAATAGTTCAAAAAAAGGGTAATAAGTACTCAAAAAAATGACTATGCCAAAACATGAAAAATAATTTAAGAAATATTTTAAAAATTGTATAGTCATTACAACTATAAAATGTATTTGGATAAATTCAAATGCTATTTGAATAGGCATATAGGAAATTGGGCAGTATTTCTTCAATGTGGGATTATCCTCAGCAACCCCATTAAGGCCAGCAAAGATAAAAACCAGGTTTCAGGGAAAGAAAGTACACTCTTGAGGACTAGGTAAGACACACAAAGCCTAGCGTACTGGATCTACTCAGGAAATCTAAATTAAACTATTTGAGCATCTGCTAGGTGCCAAGAAAACCAAAAGGCATTTTTATGTATATTCTTTTTAAATCCTAACAACCCTTTAACATAATAAAATTCTAGTCTGAAATAATTTACTATCAACCAACTATGGACCTTTCTCCAAACTTCAGCCTTTTACTTAATCTCCAGCTACCACTAAACTGATACCTTCACTTACCTCCCTCTTTTTAGAGAGGAATGCATCTTTTATTTTTCTAAAGATAATCCAACATGAGACCTAGGCTTCTAGGTTCTATCTCGTCCAGTCTCCTGGCCATGATTCATTTTGTTTCAGTTTTCTTCTAGTTTACCTTCCCCTCTGTCTACAAACACATTTAAATTTCTTTACTTCTAAAGACATGCCTTTTGAGCCTGCCTTCCTTTAAAACTCCTTTTTACTGCCAAACTTCACAACCCCCACTGATAAATAAAACAATAACTATTATTTGAATATCTGTTATGTGTCAGGCCCTTTACTTTTGTGTTTCTAATTTTAACAACAAAGTTTTAGGGTTTTGTCTCCATTTTACAGGGAAGGAAACACACTTAAGAGCGACTTGCCCAAGGACACACAGCAAGTCAAATAAATGAAGGGGAACTGAAGCTCAACCAAGTCTGGCTCCAAAACCTATGCTGCTCTTAATTACAAAAATGCTGCTTCACAAATTAGTAAGTTCCATACCTATTATAATCAATAGCATTTCTTCCATTTTACAAACAAATAGGTCAAGGGAGGCTAAATTAAATTATAAAGCCATGATGTAGCAAAAATGGGACTTAAATGCATTCAGCCTAACCCCCAAACCCATGCATTGTCCACTATCCCATGTTGCATTTTGGCTTCCGCAATTAAAATTCTACCTAGAGGTAGTCACCAGTGTTTTATCCAATCTACTGGCCTCATTTTAAACTTGCCCCTACTTGATCTTTCTGTAATTTAACTACTATCCTCCTTACCCTTGAAATTACTCACTTGGTTTCCTTAACACTGTTTTTGTGGCTCTAGTTACTACTCCAATACTTTTTATCATCCTCTGATTCTTCTCACAACTTGCCCACTCATCCCCAAGTCTAGGTGCTATACCTCTCACCATCCTTTCTCTTCATACTTGTAGAAAATGGTTGCCTTTTCTTTTCGGACAGTTTTTACTTGTCTCCTTCAGTCTGGTCTTCCTCTTTTTCCCCCCGTTAGGATTTATTGATTCTTGCTGAGTCATGGGACACTTGCTCAAATAAAATTCAGGCCCAAGAGTGCAAATTACAATAAGCAGGTAGGGTAAGGATGCTGCCCCCATTTGGTTGGTTTCATCAGAACTTTTTTCAAGTATGACTTTCATCAGAGACCATTTTTAGAGACTGGTTTTACAATAAAACCCATTGTTGAAGTAAATGTTATTGGCTATTTTTTAGCGTCATAGTTTAAGCAAAGCCAAGTTACTAAGCAGAGACTGCTATTACTGAACTAGGAGACTTATTTCATTCAGGGAGACATCCAGTGTTCCTAATGGAAGCTGGTTCTTTCAGCAGTTATCTGAAATGGAAATGGAAAATGGAGAGATCTGTCATAGTTGAAACCATTTTTTCCTATGACAGAAGCAATATTATGATTGGTTCCCCTGAAGATTTGTTAAGAAAGCAGAGGTGATTTCTTCTTCTGTTGAAATGGAAATTCAAATTCAACAAAGGAGATTTTAGTACCATGGCCTTAGCCTGGACAAAGTACTTTGTTTAAACCACTGAGTGAAAATCCATTAGTACATAAAAAGGCAAAGAATTTAGGCAGGTGCCAAGATTCTAGTCATGAAGGGGTAAGAACACTCATGTTAAACTAGTCCTCTTAGTCCTCTTATTCCTGTTCTATGAAGTTGGCCTCATCAGGTTAAAGGATCTCGCTTACCTATCCTGTTGAGAACAAAGGCCAGCTGCCTAGAAGGCATTCAGTAATTGTTGGCTAAATGAGGTAATGGTTTTGTCCAAGGATAGTTTTGTTAATGGTAGCATAAAATTTGAAGTTATTAGAGTAATTGTCAATTATTACTCATCTTTTTAGGCTAATTTTCAACTCTTTCAATTAACTTTTTTTCAACATTTCCAGATCTTTCTTAAACTTGTGAATTTATAAGAGATGTCTGCAGTCCAAAGAGAAGGAAATTGTCTACCAGTCCCTGAATAACTCTGAAAGAGTCCTGCATTTCTGCAAATAGCAGGTTATTTTTAGGATTGAAAAAATGACCTCACTTCCCCAGGCATGTAGCTTCAGCTGTTTTGATTGTGGGCAGGTTAGCAATGTCCAAAATTCATACGTAGACTCATGGTGAAATCTCTGCATAAACAAATACAGAATTTCAACAGGAATTATTGTGTTAAAGAAAAACTAAATGCAAAAAAATAAAATAAAATACTGTATTGTATTTCTAATACTTTGAATACAAAAATCTGTCTTTTTGGTAGAAGCATTTCACAGAACCCTTGGGACCAAATTAGTTTTTAGAATTAGGACAAATTAAAATTATAATCAGTGGCCTGGTCTAATTTTAAATGACATGAAATAAAGTACAAAAGCTTAGAACAGATGGGGGTGGGTGTTGGCAGGTCTGTCAAACTTAAGAATTTAAAGCTACCAAAAGCTGTCATATACATGCAAATTCTTCAGAAAATTATTTAAACAATTGGAAGACAAGGCAGAGAAAACTTGATTAAGGCAGTTAGAAGGGGAAGAGATGAATAAGAGTAAAGGTGATAGAGCCTTAGGAACACTGGAAGGAATAAGGGAGACGTGGCTAGCAATCAGATCATTTTCTAGGATTTATCGTACCCACCTTTCTTTGGAAGATGTGATTAAAACTAATAAAAGCCAATTCTGGTAAATAAGTTTTAAACAAGTAGGTATTTCATCAAAAAGTTTAATCATCCTTCAGAAAAAAGCTGAGTAACTTTCTCTGAAAAAAATATTCTGTGTAGGCTGCAGTTATTTGGGGGTAGGGCTTGGTAAGTTAAATTAGCCTATTTTTCTATTTTGAAAATGACAAAAATAATTAACATTTGTTGGAAATACTTGGGTCACAATGTTTATTTTTAAAGTTTTTATTACCAAAAATTGTAAAAATCCAGTAAATATGAAAAATCTGAGAATATTTTCCTTAAGCTTTCATAAGGCAAAGATCTTTCCCCCAATTCTGTTTTACTTCAACTTAAAGAAAGTCCCATTTCCAGTCTGATTATTGAGATGCATGTGCCCCCAAATGGCTGAGAATAAATACAAGAAAGGCAAAAGGTGTAAAGCTAAGGGGATGCAATAGTTTCTAAAAGAAAGTCTCAGAAATACCAAAAGTGGCAACAAAAAACATTTGGCCAGAATTTGCAGTTCTTTCAGTCATCCTTGTCCTTTGCTCCGTGTTTAAGGATGCGCGTGAACTCAATATAGTTGAAGTTCCCCTTTTTGTCGATAGGTGCTTCTCTGTACAGCTCGTCGACCTCCTCATCAGTAAACCGATCCCCCATGGTTGTCAGCAACTCTCTCAGGTAATCCTCCTGGATGGTGCCTAAAAAAGAGAATTGGGGATCAGAAATCATACCGCTCAGTCAGGAGTACCGACAAGGAATATCTATACCTGACTAAGCACACTCTATATATTAAGAACTATAAACATGCAACTATATGAAATACAGGATTTCCTCAGGCTTAAGACAATTGCCTAGAAAAATGCCCAGCTACTTAGCATTATTTGGCTCTATCCATCTGCCTCCATATGTGCCTTCTGATCTTTTGATAATAGGGGCCAAACCTATGTCTTAACAATAGCAATACAGTTCCTTATAGTAGCATGAACGATCACACCTATCCTACAAGCAAATAGCAGTTCTCTGCCACACTAAAACCAATACCCTATCATAAACATCAAGAAAGTGCTGCAGTGGAAAGAATACTGGTGAATTGAGGTCCAGTTTTAACAAGTTATAGTACTTTAGGCATTTCTTTTTTCTTTGACTTTGGTTTTCTCATTTGTAAAATGAGGTTTTTAATGTTCTTTACAAATCCAATTCAGATTTAATAACAAATATGGCCAGGCTCAGGATATGCAAAAACACTGAATGAATACCTGAACACCAACTATGCTGCTAAGCACTGGGGATATGGAGGGGTATGCTGAAAGGTGTACTTTTTTCTCTGGATTTTTGATACTGGGATTCCCCTAAAACCTGACTACATATCAGAATCATCCAGGGAGCTTAAAAAGACGCCCAGGTGTCCTATCTGACCCTCTGATATTGGTATTTTTAAAAGGCACCCTGAGTAATTTAATTCTAATGCACAACAACCACTAATGTACTACATCAAAAGTGGTAAATGACAATCCAAGTAGAGGATTTTTAAATCCATGAAGTGAAAAAGGAAAAATCTGACAACTTATTTAATTATGAATAATAAAGTTAAGCTAATACATATGATAACATATTTCCTATAAAACAATTTAAAAGCACAAGATCAGTTCACAATAGAAAGTCTAGATTTGTACTTTTTTGCTAATTCAATCCTAGATTAAAAAAATGTTTTCCTCAAATGCTATAGAATGCTCTATTGTAGAAATAAATCCTCATCTCCGGTGCATATATTAATCATCTATGTGCAAGGGGCAATAGGGCCACAAAGATGGCAACACATGCTGTTTCTGACACACTCTAGCGGGGTGGTTGTGATGACTAGGAATAAGCACACAACTAAAATTTAAGGACAAATAGTGTATATGCCAGGAGAGAGAATACAAATAAAAAACACAGTGCAATGGGAGAAGACAGGAAAGGCTTGTGGTTTTCCTTGGGGGACAGGAAAATAGAATGAAAACTCAGGTAAGGCTGTATAAAGGATGTGGCCACTGAGTGGAGTTTGGAGGAAAGACAAGACATTTTATTCTTTTATGGTTTTAGGCCCTTCCAATAAAATAGTTAACACCTGCTCACAGTAAAAAAAATTAAGCAAAGTAGAAGTGAATGGGGGCTGGGGGATAAATCTCTTCTGTCTACCCCCTACCCCCTTCCAGAAATAATTGTTAATCATTTGGATTTTAAAAGGAGAGAGGAGAAGGTGGTATGCAAGAAAGGCAGAGATGGTGGAGGTAAGCCATGACAGCAATGCATAATGATGCTTAAGAAGAGGTCAGGGAGATTATACAAGAGCGGTATATTTGAAAAGACAGAATGAAGCCATATTGTGAGGAGTCTGGAAATCTAGAGTGAGGAGACTAGGCGTCCACCAGCAGACCTAGTATTTAAACTAGTCCAAGTAAGGCAAGTAATCAAAGGGTGTGCCTTCCTTCTCTAAACATTTACCCACTCCATGTGAGTTGGAAGTCTTAGAAAATTCCACCTTATATGCGTCTATCCTCTTATATTTCTGCCAAAGGACCGTGTAGTTTAAGGCTGTTTTTTGTTTGTTTTGTTTTTTGTTTTTAAAGAATTAACTCTATGCTAGGCACTTTATATACATTATCTCTTTCCTCATTTAATCCCCACAACTCTATGAGATAGGTAATATTACTGCCCATTTTACTAATAAGGACATAAAGGTTTCAATGAAGTAAGTATCTTGCTCAGAGTTACAGCTATTGTGAGACAGGACAGGAATGAGAAACCAGGAAGTCTGATTCCAGAACTCAAACTCTGCTTTGTTTACTTTCAAACAGAGGTTAGATATCAGATTTAAACAATTTTAGAGCTGAGAGATACCTGGTAAACAAATCCAGGATTGTACTGATGTCAACAACTATAGCAATTTACACGTTATCCAAGATTGCTCTGGTAAAAGTTATTCATTCAACACATATCACTGAGAGCATAACCCTTGTAGAGCTAACATTCTACTGAATGAGGAACGTAGCATTCCCAAAGAGGTTTCAAATACAACTTACTGAATTGTAAACTACTAAATATTTAAGGGCAGAGGCAATGAAGTGCGTGATTAACAGGATGAAGGAGAACTCTGTCCAAAAGTTAATAGATGTGGTATATACCTGAGGGTATCATATTTCAAGTTATTGTATATTGTAGTTAACATAACTAAAAATTATGTCACTTTGTAACTGCAGGTTATTTCTAACGTACCAGTTGCTTCTTCATCAAAGCAAGCAAAAGCATTTCTGATGACATCTTCTGGGTCCGTTCCATTTAACTTCTCACCAAACATTGTGAGAAACATGGTAAAATTTATGGGTCCTGGAGCCTCATTCATCATGGCATCCAGATACTCATCAGTTGGATTTTTCCCTAAATGAAAAAGAGGGGCATAATTTTAATTACAACATAAATACATTAACTATTAATTAAAGTAAATACTTTGACAAGAAAGATTATCACTTATACAGCCTGCTGTTTGCATTCAAGATAGCAAATCTATTTGGGAAAAACAGCTTAATCTTAATACAGAGTCCTGAGCCTGAAGATTCTATACCAGAAGGAATAATGCTGCTTTCATAATCAAGACCAGTGTTTTCAAGACACACATGGCTCCCAGTCCAATCCTGAGAAAGGGCCAGGAATCCGCAGGTAATCCAAGTACCACACTCTGGGAAACCCTGCTCTAGACCCTATTTGAATCTTAGCAGACTATAACATCATTAGCCTGGCTTCACAGAGCTTTAAGGCTTATGAAATAAACACAAAAAGCACTGCATAAGTTCTATCTAATATATAAATAGCAAAACTGTTCTTTACCCAGGGAGGCAAGCATATCATGCAAATCTTCCTTGTCAATAAAACCATCTCTGTTCTGATCAATCATGTTGAAGGCCTCTTTGAACTCCTGAATCTGTGACTGGTCAAACATGGCAAATACGTTGGATGTTGCGCGCTGAGGGCGCTTCTTGGTGGTCTTGGTCTTTGCCCTTTTGCTCGACATGGTGGTGGTTAAATCCTAATTAGGAAGGGAAATACAAGAAAAACAAATTCAACATTTAAGATTACTTAAGTTTGACTCAAAACAATGACAAACAAAAGTAAATGGAACCAACTGATATGTTTGAGTTACTTAGAGTACAATGTTTCTAAAAAATATCTAGCAGAACTGTATTGCTTGACAAAAACTTCTCAACTAATCAAAACCATTACTCGTTGGGGGGCAGTATAATTCAGTGGTTGAGCACCGGCTTCCCACATATGAGGTCCTGGCTTTAATCCCAGGCCCAGTACCTCAAAAACAACAAAATAAAACACACAAACAAAAACCCATTACTCATAGTACCAAACAACTAAAGAGAAAAGTCAGACTCATGCTGTGAGTTCACTGACCCTTAGAAGTTGTGATATTTTATAAACGGTCCATCACTAACTTCAAATTCCAAACTACCAGTAACATTCAAAGCTCATAGTGTACCAACAAGATGACACAGCCCCAGCACTAACATATAGCCTAACAACACCTGATAACCAAATCTACTGATTTAACAACAATAAAAAAAAACCAAACAGAACCAAATTTAGGTACCCAGGGAAACAGTGCCAGTTCTATACTTCAGCATTACAGGGCCTTAAGAAATACTAATTCATCTTCAATAACTCCACCCCTCTGCAGCCCCAGCCTCCCAAGCTGTTCCATTCTATGGTGGACAAGGTAAAGGAGGAGGAAGGAAAGATGGGAAACAAGTCTTCATCTCCTTACCTCTACAGTCAAACACTGTTTGTCTACTTTCACCTAATGTATCTTATTGTACCCTCACTTTTGGAATTAAAGAAAGATATTTGTTGAAAGGCCAACGGAAAAGTATAAAAAACTCTGCAGTTAATTCATCTGAATAACTACAGACATTTCCACTCTATTCAAACCATTTTCTTGCACAGAGCCAAGGTAAATCACTTGGAGTAAGTCCACTATACAGAAATCAAAGTGCAAGTTATTTAAAGCAATTTAATTTAAAAACCACAAATTTTAGAAAATGTCGTAAGAACTATGAAAGTACCTTTGTTCTCTGAAAATCTAAATTTAGTCCTGTAAAATTTAAGTTAAAAAGAAAAAGAAAACCTAATAATAAATACCTAATATGAAGTCAGTTTTCAACACTCACAATCTCTAAAACATTATATTAAAAAATTTGTTTGAAGTTAAAAAGCCTATATTCATCAAATAAAATTTTACCATGCTATCCTGCAAGCTGAGGTGGAGATGGCAGTCTGCAAAACCTCTAACCAGCAAGAGTGAGAC
>JAQZBX010009862.1:0-22066 GCA_029593785.1 Cabassous unicinctus
TATTTCTTCATTTCTTTGATAATATTACTAATAGGTTCTTTCAAAATTGTCATTTGATTTCTGTGTTATTTTTGTTTATTTGGGTCCTTTTTGTTTGGATGTTTTGATATTCCTTTTCCATTTTGCAGCTTTCCTCAATGGCTATAAGCTTCATGAAAGCAGAGGCCATTTTCAGCATCTGGAATAGTGCATAGCACATATTTGGTGCTCAATAAATATCTCCTTATTTAATTTATTGATTCTCTGATTTTTGGTCACTGATACCTGCCTATTCATATTTTTAATGTAGGCACTAAAATGGTGATTGAAATCTCAGTTTGTTTTAAGGTTGAGTGCTGGGCTTGTTGACTGACAGGCTTCTCTGTAAAATAATCTTGATTATTTTACATTACAGGCTTTTCATTGAGGATCTCCAAGTTTCACTATCTGAAGTTCTTTGGGGGCTTTCATTCTCCTAGAGAAGGCCCCCTCAGTCTTCTAGATGATAGGGTACATTTTTGCCTTTAGCGTTTCTATGGAAGGGTTTAGAAAGGTGGATAAGGGTTCCATTGTTTAGTGGTTAGATTTTAATCCCTTAGTTTGCAGGCTCACACTCATCCCTGCCCTCTACAATGCCTGGTGACACAGAGTCTAAACTCTAGAGGCTGCCTGGTTTAATATCTTTGTCTCATGCAGGTCTTAGAGCAGTCACCTGGCTAAATGCCGTGGGAGTGAGTCTGGGAGGCCAGCTTTTCTGAATGGTGCTTTCAGCAATCCCTCCCAGTGAGCCTCTTGGAGGTTCTGGGTAGGAGTGGGAGGTGTACAAATTTGTTAACTTCTTTGTCATTACTCTCCCCATTC
Source organism: Cabassous unicinctus (assembly GCA_029593785.1). Classification (NCBI taxonomy): domain Eukaryota; kingdom Metazoa; phylum Chordata; class Mammalia; order Cingulata; family Chlamyphoridae; genus Cabassous; species Cabassous unicinctus. The sequence continues at coordinate 841 of JAQZBX010009862.1, forward strand.
TCCACCCCTGCAAACAATGAGGTTCAAACTTTTTCCATATTATGAATTCTAACACTTTAATACACTTTTTATCCTTTAAAGATTTCTTGAGATAAGGTATCCAATTTTGTTCGTGTGCTCATTCTCATTTGCTAAGGATACCCCCCCCTTTTTTTTTTCTTTTACTGTAATTTTAATGAGATTTTAGTACATAGGGCAGATTAAGGTGTGTGGTCAATCTAGCCCTTTCAACTAGAAACCCATCCTGACATCTTTACTCCAGAAGTTTTCTTATCTAGAGCAGATGTAGAATTGATGATCATTTTCAGTTCTAGAATTCATCATATAAAATTCAGAGCACCATTTTTGGTGGATAAAGTAGTAAAGTATACACACATTTATTTAGTCTATTCATCTTCCTGATTCCAAAACATTTCTACCATTATTTCACTTTGGAAAATGTTCTAGATGTTCATAAAGACACCTTATCTAAAATATGATGAAAGTAGAAAATGGGCACTTCACTAGTTGTAAAAGAATTGAGTTAAAGTAGGATAAATATTAATTTATGTCTTTATCTGCAGTATAAGGATGGTCAGTCAGTAAGTATTTGTCAAGTATTCCACTTTGAGAGTCAATAAAAAGCTTTGCAGTCAGAGTGCTTGGGGATTTGAATCAGTCCAATATGGGTTAACTGACAGTCCCTTACTAACTGTGTGACCTTTTCCCACTTGCCTTAGATTTATCATCTGTGCAATGGGACTACCAATAATAACTATCTCATAGCATGCTCAATTCACTGTACTTGTTAAACACCACTGGCTCTAGAGCCAGATTACCTGTATTTGAATTCTGGCTGTGCTGCTTAATAGATAATCTCTGTCAAGCTCAACTTCTTGCAAAACTGGATTTGGATGAACACAATGATTTGATTTTGAACTTTGATCTGGTAAGATGATGAGATTTAAATTTGATGATAGACTTTGGACTTTGAGCTGATGCTATAATGGGATGAATTTTTGGGAATATTGGGAGGGGATGATGTATTTTGCACGTGAGGGAGACATAAATCATTGATGGCCAGAGGTCAGAGAGTGGTAGGCAGAATTCTAAGATAGTCCCTTAGATTCCTACCTCCTGCTGTACATGCCCTATATAATGCTTTCTCCTTGAGTGTTTAAAAGTTTTTCTAATAAAATGCTTTCAAGGTGTCCTAGAAGAAGCTCTTTGGAACTCCTTTAAGGGAAAAAAGAAACCACTTTAAAATTGTTTCTAAAAGCATGAAAGAAGATTTTAAAAGTACATTACTAGAAAAAAGACATTACTTATTATTAATTACCAATTTAACAGAAAGTATTTACCCATTTACTAAAGAGAAGTGTTAGAAGAGCAATGATAGTTGATATAGGGAAGATTATAATAATGAAGCCCTACCATGGGCTAGCACTATTCTAATGTGAATATGTATCAATTTCCTTATTTCTAATGCAATATTATAAGATAGAGATATAATACTATATTATGGCATATTATACAATTAATAAAATAGAGACATCAAGAGTTTAAGTAATTTGCCCAGCAGGTAAGTGATATTAGAACTATCTAAAATAATAATTTACATATCTGTATAAAAGCAGAAATATATCTGTCTATATCTATATTCATATTTATATCCACATCTATTTTCATACTTACATCTATCTATGTCTATGTCTATACCCAAACGTATATCTATATCCATAACTGATCTTCTCAGTTTTTCCTGTAGAAGAGGAGCCTAAGATACAGGCATCATATAAACTATGTAGATCAGGGAACTGTTATCCAACTGGTATTAGTTATTAGAATTGTAGACTAATAGGGAGTGAGGGTTCATTTTGCAAATTCAAATTTATATCAGTAAAAATAAATGTCAAATCTCATAAGTGAAATTATTGAAGTCCATCTGGAAAAGACAAACTGACTTGGCTCATGTATTGAAAAGAATAATGGAATGTTTTTCTAACAAGAGGTCTTAGGTTCAAGACATTATAGATTATTGAAGGCCCTAGTGAATTCAATGAAAGAGCAGGTCATGTGTTTGAAGAACAACAATGTGATATTTGAAATACCAATCCCGCAATACGTACTTACCACTCTGAGAGATATTGTGGATATGAAGGTAAATAAAACATAGCCACTACCTTCTGGAATTCATAGCCATCCCTTAATAAGATGTCTGTTTTTCTTTGTTTTCAATAAATTAATGGCATATGATTCTTGTTAAATCTTCAAAGATGAGAGGAGTATATGATAAATAATGAGGGAAATTACTTATTTTGTCAACTATGACAGTTAAAACATAGGCAGAGTCATAAGATTGAGTAGTTTTGAATGATTCTACCCATTCTTTTTGTCTGTTTTCACCACAAAGTCTCCAGATTCACATGCATATTTTTTTTCAAACTGTATCAACTTACCTATTGTTTGACTCATTCCCTTTTAAAAATACATCTAAGCAAGTTGTGCCAACTTGAAGGTCAATTAGGAAAACAGGATGAGGGATCATTCTTTAAGAAAATGTGCTGCCTTTGAGAGTTGTTTAAAAAAACACATAAAAATGGCAGATTTTCTCTTATAAACCGTATGTTCTTGCATTTCTGATATCTGGAATCAGCGGCTTGCCAGAAACATTTCCAATCAAAAACCAGACTAACCCATAAAGGTGTCCAAAGAAGTCTGTTCTGATTACTGAAGATGTTGAAGTAGTCTTGACTTCAAACAGTAGATATTTCCACACTTTAGTGGTATATGACAGCTCTATTCATTCCACAATGTCAAATTCTTTGGTTTTGGCCATTGGGTATTTATGCATTTCTGGCTGGGGAAGCAGAGAAGCCTAATTTGATTCTGGAGCCAAAAGTTTTTAGGCCCTGTTCCTTTGGAACTTGGACTCAAGGATTTTGGCACTGCATAAAGACTAGGACAGATCAAGTAGTCACACATAACTAACTGACTCAACAGAGCATATTAAGGGAGAAAGATCATGCCTACACATTAGATACCATTCTCCAAGGCAGACTGACAACACCCTGGATTCAATCACTTTTAAATAAACACACAAGGAAAGCACGGCTTCAGCATACCTTCCGGCATCCTCTCCATTGCTGCGTGACTGGTTTGAGTGCCATAGGCCAGGCTGCAGATGCAGGCATTACTGTTGTTCTCACTGTTGTCTGTGTGCTTTCTGCTAACAAGCATTCATATGCTTTGGATCATTAAAGTCACAACCTCCTATGCCAATCTATTCCTCTCCACGGGTTTGCTGTAGATTGGAAAGTGAGATGCTATTTCTGTTTCTTTTCCTTTCCATTGGAACCTCCAGTCAGGGATATTTCCAAAGTCAGAATATAGCTTGCACCCTTGCCCCCATTGAGCATATTCATTGTGTTCCCATTAAGCTGTTATTTTTTTTTCTTGATTTATTTTGTTTGTTGTTTTGTGTGCTTTTTCAATGCAGAGCAAGCAATTTGTGCTGGAGCTGCGATGGACAAAAAGTGCTATAACTTAAGCTATGTCCTGGTGCAATTGTGTTCTGTGAGAGATCTGCTTACTTACACCCATGGCAAATGTCTTCTGACAGACTCCAGGTGGTCGGGATTTTCACAATCCAACCCATTTCAGTGTTAGTAGTTATCATTTGGGGCCTGCGAATTCTTCCCTCTCGTCTTACTGTAGGTAGTGGCTTGTACACATTTGTACATCTACCCATGCAAGCCTACATGTGTCCACAGGTGTAATCAGAGGTGGAGAAACATGAGTTTATCTTTCAGGGAAGACACAGATGACAGATAATGTTCAGAGAGACAGAGAGAAAAAAATTGTCACTTATAGTATTATGCAGGCTGCCCATCTAAACCCATCATTGCCTGGCATCTACACACTAAGGGCAAGGATCCAGCCAACTTGTGAGTGGGCACCATGCCATTTGAGCAGATGGGCATGGAAGTCAGCAGCCAGTAGACCATGTATGTGCATCAACGGTGGGTGTTGAGGGCACGATTCCCAGAGGAGAATGTCCTAACAGCTGTCTGGCCTGAGCCAACTTACTTACAACCAAGGAAAAGTGCCATCCTTCAGTCCTGCTGAGTTGGATTAACCTTCAGAACTAAATCTGCTTTTTTTCGGCAGCATAAGGTGAGTTTGGGGCCTCGAAAACCTCAAAGAATAAGTGAAGAAAGCAAACTGGAAAGATAAAATTATTAGAGATTGACAAAAGATGGTGAGGGCATTCACTAAGCCTATTTTAAATATTTGACTGAAAGTCTGTTGATCCTTGAAAGAGAAGTGACCTTTCAACACAGGCAGAGCATTTCCAGTGAGTTGGGACATTTCCACCTTTGCATTAAGAAATAATGATGTGTGAGGAAAGGTGTCACTAGTCTATAGAAATCTAACTGGGCAGATGGCTTTGTCAAACTTTACATAGCATGGGCTAAACTTGATATATTGTGGATCAGAATTTTCCAGGAAAAAAAATTCTTCAATAATTGAACATACACTTAAAGAAGTAAGAAGGAAACTTGGTTTTTCAACCTAAGCCCTTCTGGCAATAAAAGAAACTTTATATTTGAGACCAAAAATAAAGCCTGATTCTAATTTGTTGAGAATTTCCAGACAGTTAAGCATCATGAAATTAGATATAGGTTGTTTCTGCCCAACATAGCCGAATGGTGATTTGACAATGATTTGTTTCATTTGGCTAAAAAATAGGGAGAAAAGTTTGATAATTCAGATCCTCAATATTTTTTTATTTGTTTGTTTTCTGTTTTGCTTTGTTTTGAGTTCTTTGTGAAGCAGTATTTTTAGTGTTGTTTTCCATTGTCTTGAATATTTTTATTTAAAAGATAACATATGACTTGTAGTTGTGGAGAAAATAATTGGTTCAGTGCAAGTGTTCTAGATTACCTGTCTATATTTTCCTAATCTGTTGCCTAAACTATTTCCTTTTGTTTACATTAACAGAGTAAATATCTCTATAATGGGGGAGTAAAAGAGATGAATTGGCTATTTAACCTGCTAATGGTAGGAACTATAACCACAGCTCCAACAAATTGTTTATCTTAGATCCAATGCTACTAGTAATATTATGGGTAGAATATAATGTTTTTGTGTCTCTTTTGTTCCTTGGTTTCTCATTATATCGATTTAGAATTTCGTGGCCAAACACAAGATAGTCATAGAGAGCAAAAAACAAGGTAAACTAAAAATTAAAGGAACACATAAACACATTTTACATGAAAGGAATGTAGAAAATTTTATTATTCGGGTATGTCTGCCTTTCTGGTTGTGGTTGTTCCTATCTTTGTAAGAAGATGGTATGTCTAGCTTCCATACGAATTGAACATCTCAGTCTGAGCAAATTTTTGGACAGAAACATTACACTGTAAGCAACTGAGAAAGGGGAGAACTAAAAGAAGTAGTATTCAGCAATATATGAGGAAATGTGCCTACAATCTATAGTTAATTTTTAGTTAAATAGGAAGGTCGTTAGGCAGGCTGAAGTTCTTCTTGAAAGAACAAAAGTGTTTGGGATAAAAAATAAGATGAGGGATAACTTTTTTAAGGAGTTAGACAGAGTCATTCCAGCAAGCTCTTTCCTTTGGCTATCCAGGAGACAGGCAAATGTGGAAGCTGAATTTAACTCAGCTAGACAGATACTGGGACAGAGTGGCTCGTAAGCGCTGCAGGTTACATAGATGCTGACTGAAGAGTATTCAACAAATTTTTTAAAATGCTCATAAATAAACTTTAATATGTACTCAATAAGGATTTTTTTATTTTCCCTCTCATTTCTGCAGGGGATAAAAAAGGTAAAAGAGGGTGTCAGATTTCTAACTGATAATATACAGCCAAAGGAGTCTTACGGAAGAGCCGACCCCTGCCCCCCCAAAAAAGTGACATTTGCTTAGGGATGCCCACTATGGTAATGAAATAATGTTGTTCTCAGAGGGGACAAAGGAAAAACAGCATAATGTACAATTTACTTATTGTGCATTAATAGGGAGCAAAACAAAAGAACTTGGTCTTTCTTTGGTTTGTATAACTATCAACCATTAGGACTATGATACTACTACTATTAGGTAGTAGTAGAATAATTGTGAGACATGGATGAATTTCACGTCTCCTCAAAGAGGTGAAATTAGAAGATTAACTGCTAAATAAGGTAAAGTTCTCCAATCTTAACTTTTTATCTTTTATCTCAAAAGCAGTTGTCTGCTACAAACATGAGGTTAAACAAATAGCTATCATTTAGATTGATGTTTATTATTTCTAAACAACCAAATTGTGTGAGTACAAGAAATAATGGACAAGGGCTGCACATTCCAGAAGAAGAAAACAAATTTCACCAATTTTCCAAAATTTCTTATCGTGATAGCTTTAAGAAAAAGAATTTGGCAAAACATGAAGATCTGAATATAAGAATTGGGATACACACACACACACACACACACACACACACACACACACACACACATACACACAAACTTTTGAGAAACTGTGAAAAAAAAAAAAACAAACTTAACCACAGATTTATTTCTTGTTTTCATCCAAGTAACCAGGGAGGTTGCTAATGGGAGGTATGCCTCAGAGAATGTATATGTCTGTGAAAATATTGGAACAAATGAATGCTTTTCTTCAAGTTATTTTATTTCAATTCTAAGCCACAAGTTATAAACTTTCATCAAAAATGGTAATCTATTTAAAATCAGAGCTATGTGGAATGTTTCATGTTTATGTATAACTTTCATAGTAGACCCTCCTACACAAGGAAAATAATATGCCCAAATTCTGTTATTTTTACAGTATGTAATATATCAAGTACTAAGCCCACCCATCAGTTTCATATTCTTTAAATAGATAAAAATGAAAAAGGAATGGGAGAAAAAAATGAAGACACTTTGAAAAAATGATTTTTTAATTCCTCTCTTTTGGAGGAGAAGACATCTGAAAAACTTAATCATGATGCATATTCTAATAAGACTAAAAGGAATTTAAAGGAAAATATGCATCGCATTGCACATTCTGAATACTTTATTTTTCCCTCTCTGTTACACTCCAATAGAAAGCTAAACTAATTGGGGAAGGAAGAAGCAGGAGTGGAGGTGGGGAAAGAGGTGGGTGGTGATAAAGAAGGAAAAACACAGGCTTGATTGAAAAGTATTTCAGTGATTTAGATTAATCAGATTTTAGGTTCAAAAGAATTCAAGTCAAAAGGCAATTATATTTCCATCTTTTTCAGTGGTAGCAACAAATCATTCCTATTTACAGAGCATGATAATACAATAGGAAGGTGGCATCACTTTGAAAAGAGTACAAAAACACAACAGAAAAAGATGAGTTCTGACTATTATTTTTCTCCCCAAAGGAAGAGTTCCCACCATTTCAAGTATTATGAAAACTCAGTAGCTTAAGATGCAGAGTATTGTGGTAGAAAAACACTTTAAGGTACAACCATGTCACTTGAAAAGAAACTAAGTAGCATTCTTAATAAATAGGCCAGAAAAACTAAATTATTAAGGCCTCTTTTCACAAGATATTGGAAGTAAATTGGGAGGTAACAATTTATGAAACTTTCAATTGTGAAGTGTAAAATGGTACTAAAACCAACATTTCCTAATTTAAAAGTATAAAGATTACAAAAAATGAAGTTGGGAACATTTAATATGTGATAGTCATGTAATCATGTCCAGTTCTATTTAGAGGGAGGATCTGCATAATTTTTAACAACATTTGGAAACAAAAAAGAAAGCAGACGTATGTCAAATTATATTTTTAAGGCTTCCTCAGGAGAATTGATTCTGTAATTAATAAAGAAAATAATTTATTAAAAAAAGTTGCATCAAGCTACTGTTAATATAATTTCTGCTGCTTAAACTTTTGAAATTCAATGATTAACTACCAATTCCTGCACTGAAAAGGAGTTAAGATAAAAAAATGTAACCCACAGATACCAGTACTCTGAGACTTAATCTAGAAGCAATTGGCTGGAAAAAATGTAGGGTTTTTTCATGTCCAGAAACATTTAAAATTTCTCTAATACTTGAGAAAACCTAAGAACAGTCAAAAAAAGTGTATGAAATATTTTCTGGTTAAAAATGCATGGTTTATAAAAACATCTAATGTCTTAAGCTAGAATATTTCTCAGGAGGGGATTTTTAAAACATCCCATAGCAATTTGCAAATTATCAGATGATGATAATCAGCTATCGATAAATACTTAAGTACTACAGGATTTTCTGTTATTTATGCTATGGCTCATGTTAGCCTTTGTTTGGGTCACACTTACCTCATGAAATTTTAGTTGACCCCACGTTTTCTTTGTAATTATTATTTTAATTAAGTATATCAAGAAACTTCACTTGACATACACTAAACCTTTCTGATAACCACATGAGGCAGTTAATCAATTTTGTGTCCAGAAATTCCTAAACTCATAAGGCTCCTCCAGCATAACCTGATTTGGAATGATGACAAGTATTTCAGTGCCTAACGATTTACCGAGAAGAGCATTAAAGCAAAAGACAGGTGCTGAAAGTTCTATTTTTTTTTAACTTCTTCATAACTTGGTTGAACATGATAGATTAGCTAGCTTATTGATTTAGGAATGATCAGCAATATTGCTTCTCCTAAAGGAATATTATAAAGTTTTATTACAGATTTGAAACATGATTTCTAACTTCCTGTGTAAATGTGTACAAATGTGTAAGTTTGTCTTTCTTCAAATTTCTATCTTCGAAATATCCCTTCTATGTACACAGGAGATCTCAACTTTGTAGTTTCCCAAAAATCTAGTGACTGACTTTACGCATATGCATTTATATTGCTAGAGAAGCAATAAAGTATAGTAGTTGAGGGCATAGATCTGAATTAAAATAACATGCCTTTTATGAGCTATGGGTTTTCAAAGTTAAACTAACTATATCTGCATTTCTACATTTATAAAAAAGAAGATAATACTACCAATTTTAGGGTTTGGGTGAGAATGCAAAACACTTAGAAAAATGCCTGACAAATAAAAAATAGTAAGTGTTAGCAGAGAGCATTATCATTATATCATTTCTCAGTGTGAATGCTTGTTTCTGCCAGGGACCGACCCTTCAAGGGTCCATCAGTGAATGGCCATTTCTGTTCCTTTCCCTTCCCATCAAACTTTGTTTCCCAAACTTCAGTCATTTGGTTACTATGTTTGTGGGGTTTTTCCATATTTCATATACCACATAATACTTTTATAATTATATTATTTATACTTAACTGACTTTATTTTAAAAGAAAATTCTTTCATATAAATAGTGATTTTGATGTAATAATTTTTTTTTCTAGTAAACTTTAAGTTTATGTGAAAAACAATTAAAAACATCCATAAGCTAAAGTCATCTCACATACCCTCCTGGCACTATGTGTACCACCCATTTTGAAACAGAGGAAAGCTTTCTGTAGGTGTGTAGAAGAGAGAATGTAGAGGATGGTAGCCCACTGTGCCCATCCAAATTCTAGCAGAGGTAGGAAAAAAGAGGTCATGAACTTGGCCATGGAAGAAATTGGAAGATTGACAGGTGAATGGTAGGTGCCTAGTCATCAACATTGTGGAGACATTTACTTGCTAGTACTTTTTTAACATTTAAAGCTTGAGGTGCTTCATATACTTAAGAGAATGATTTTCACCCCAAGACTGGAGATCCAACAAGATGTCAAGGAAATGGAACAAGAAAGCTCCCCCACCTCAGAACTCTTCTACCCTTGTAGGTTAAATATACAGCATATATATTAAATTTTCAGTGAAGATTATAAATCTTAGTATAATGAGTAACATTTAAAAGTAGTGTCTAAATGTATCACAATATAAAATAAATTCCTTGTTCCTTAAGAGATTTAAATACCAAATAGATATACACACATATCTATATACACATAGATACATATATATATATTCACACACACACACATATGTGTGTGTTCTCCCACTGCTGAGAAGAAGCCAGAATATCAATGAAGGGGTGAAGTTTTGGTTTCTAGGTTCACTCTCTCATTAACCAGCTATTCTATTTTTTCAGTTTCCTTATGCAGAAGACCTTTCAACTACTGTTATCTTATTTAGAGTAATAGTAGCAACTGTAAAATTCTCCAAAATATATAATAGCTCCAAGAAATAGAAGTGTATTTCTCACTTACATAGCAGTCCAAAGTAAGAATTTTCTATAGGAACTCTGTACTATCTTGCAAGTTTTCTGTAAATATAAAATTAATCAAAAATAAAAAGTTTACTTGAAAAAATGAGTTTTCCTGACCTATTTTTTGCTTTTCTCCGTATGTGATTCAGAGACCCAGGCTCCTACCATCTTGTAGCTTCATCTTCTTCTAGAGCCTCATTTAATATTAATTCCTAACCAGTATACAAGGAACGAGTACTTGAAGGGGACGCACTCATTTATTAGCAGCTTTGGTCAAGGAGTGGGTCCCATTGTTTCTGCTTTCATTCCATTAGTATGAACTAGTCATGGTCACTCCTAAATGCAAGGCAGGCTGAGAAATGTAGTCTCCATATATGCCCAAGAAAGAGAGGACAGAAGTTTGCAGAACCGTCAACAGACTCTGGCACGCTTCTCCTTGTCCTTCACCTTAGATCAATTTGCAACTGTCTTCCAACACTTAGAAAACATTCGTCCACCTCTGCAAGGGAGACCACCAAAAATCCCATCCAGTTGTAGCATCCTGTTCAAATTACACAGTCTCTGGTAAACAAACAGCCTCCCTTCATCAGGCCCAGATCCATCCTGGTGGTCCAGTGATTAAAAATTTGAAATATAAACTCTGTCCAAATTTCTCCACCAGATCCAATAGACAATGGTGGAGCAAGAACTTGATAACTGAAATGAAAAACAAAAAAAAAACAAAAAACACCAGAAAAACCACAACAAAATCCCACCTCTCATTTGGAAATGGAAAGAATCATAAACAAATAGCAATCACTGGCCAAAACAATGATTAAATCCTTCTGGGCAGACCCTGTGAGGGCTCTACCCTGGCAGTAGAGAGAGTCACTGGCTCTGCTTTGTGGGAGATTCCCAACACCCATTGTTGTCCAAGGTTTCTGGCTCTGCTTTCTGGAGGCTCTTCCTTCTCCATTATCCCCCGTAGGCTACATGTGAAGTAGACATTGGTGTTTATGGCCTCCTTGGAGATTGTGCTGCATTTAGAATCAGTTCACTTTCTATGAAGCAAATATGGGGCTCAAAGATTTTTAGAGTCACGTGTTTTTTTGGCCAGGCTTCTGGTTTCTTTGGTAATACAATTCCTTCAAAATCTTAGTAGGCATTGATCTAATTCCTTCAGCTAGTTATATGTGCCAGTAACCTCAGCAAATATAGCTAAAGTTATTTTCTAGACACAGAACTTTTCTCAGGCCTCCTTTATTTCTTTGTTTCCTTATACTCATGTCTGTCTATCTCTTTGTCTCTTCCCTTTATATAAAATACTGGAATATTCTTGTTTAGGGAAACAGTTTTATTAATTATAGCTTCTGCATAAGATTTGTAACAGTACAAGATTTAATGATAGATTCTCTCTCTTTTTTTTTCTTTTCTTATAGAAGTTGCTTATGATACTTGTTTAAGAGAAAGGGGAATAAGACCTTTTTATTTGTTCAAAAAGCACTTACAGAGAAATTTTTGTGCATTTACATAAAATCGGACAGTAGTAGAAGACATGAAAATTAATAGAACACTGTTTCTGAAAAACTTCAGATTGTCATAAAAATAAAGTGTTTCAATATTAAATATTGTGTTCCAGCTACTAGTGCTGTGTATCAAATCACACCAAAACATTCAGGATTGTAAATTGCCATTTTATTATGCTTACAGGGTCTCTCAAAATTCAGGTAAAGTACAGTGGGACTAGCTCTACTCCATGATATTTGGGGCCTCTGCTGAGAAGACTCAAAGGCTGAGGCTGGGAATCTTCAGGTGGTCTTTTCATACACGTCTGGTGGTTGATGCTAGCTATCTGCTGGAGCCTCACCCTATCTGTCAGCCAGAAAACCTCTGAGGCCTCTCCTAGTGGTCACTCTGTGTGGGGTAATTTGGGCTTCCTCCTAGCATGGTGACTGGATTCTAAGAGTGAAATTTCCAAGAGAAGAAGGGGAAAGTGCATGGCATTTTTATGACTGAATCCCGGAAGTCATATTGTGTCACTTCTGCCATGCCGTTTCGTTGAAGCAGGAATAAAGAGCTGCACAGGTTCAGAAGGAAAGAACATAGACCTCGCCACCTGAGGAGAGGCCTGTCATGCATACCTTGTGAGAGAAGCATATGTGAGGTGAAATACTGTTGCAGCCATCTTTGGATACACAGTGTCCAAAATATTTACTTGTTATTTTATATCTACTTTATGTACTTTCTTGAGTGAATCAGAATATGGTTAATATCCACTCTTGTTTAATTCTGCTCTTTTAAAACATTTAAAGACTTATTTTTAAAAAGGAAAAGAATAAGTGTCAAATAATATTTTTGCAGATATCCCGGCACAGAAGGAATCATTCACAGCATGTCTTGAAGGATGTCATTCCTCCATTGGAACAATTGGTAAGTGATTATTTCATTCCAATACTGTATTTTTTATCTGTTGCTACTAAACAAAAACTTAGCAGTTAAAACAAATCACATTATCTCATGTTTCTGTAGGTCAGGAATCCAGGCATGCTTAATCAGAGTCCTGTGGCCAAGGGTGTCTTTATAAGCTGCACTCAAGGTGTCAGCCAGAACTGTTGTTGCATCTGAAGGATGCAAAAGTAAGGATAAAAGTAAAATAAATAAATCTTTTTAAAAATGGATAATATATCTATGTGCTCAATGTTCTATTCTAGGTCAGGAAATCTTGGAAAGGTGACATTGGTGAACAATGCTAAATAAAAGAAAAAATAATTTATGAAACTCTTCAGTTTGCAGTTTCTCTCTCTGTCTTTCTGTGCAAATGTGTGTATTTCTCTGTTCTCTTTCTGACAAACACACACACACACACACACACACACACGTGGAACTACCAATCAATGTGCTTCCTACTCCTGACTTGGGTTTCTCTGGACCCTCTCTTTGAGTACTTGTTTATCTTGCTGTGTCTTGTAAGCACAGGTAATATTCAACTTCTATCCCTCAATCTTTATTTAAGTTGAATTTCTTATCTAAGGTTTTATTAAAGACAGAAAGGCTTATCTTTCTCCCACAACTCTTATTTGTTTCTCTCTCCATTAGGGCAGACAATGCCAAAACAATCACCAATTCCCCCAAACAACAAATTATAAATAATTTTTAACTTTTCATTACCATTCACACAAAAAAATTGAATTTCCAGAACCTATAAGTTTTTCTTGACATCAGACTAATTTAATCTTAGACACTTTTTACCAAGATTTCCATCACATATTTTCTTCATAGCTCTAGCATTCTACATTTCTTATTCCCATCATGCCCTAGTGTTGTTTCCAGAATCTTCCATATGTTCTTGGCAGTATATATCAGGATGACCTACCATATAGGAAATAATAAACTCTAAAACACTTTATAAAATAATAAAATCTTTTAAGTTGGTTTTATTACTGATTATTTTTAGCATATGGATCCTTGAGCTCATTTAGTTCCAACATTTGTGTTATATAAATTTCATTTTCTTTATCTCTCATATTCAGGATTTTTCTGAACATTTTCCAGTAATCATGAGACACCTTGGCTTTAGGAGTAATTGGTAAAAAAGTAGTCCATGAGATCTACCCTCTCTGATGAAAATCTTGACTCACTTTATAAAACTGGGGCCCTCCATTACAGATGCTCTAAGAGAAGCCATTACATTTGGTAGCTATGATTTATCTCTTAATATTTCCTTTTATAAGGTAGATTATGATCAGCATTATTAAAGAGAAGAACAGTGCATTTCTTTTGAATATTGACAAAATAAATCTATTCCCCATTAGAGCCTAAAATCTCATGTTGGAAAATACCCAGTTCACTGACAGGTGATGTCATTTATGCCACATGGAGTGCAAATTCACATTTGTTCAGTGGAACAGGCCTAAATCATTTTCTGTGAATCAATGTGATTGCTAAACAAGTGCTATCATGCAGTGAAGATTTAAAATATTAAATATACTACTATGCATTTGCTTCCTGATCTTGTATATTCTATACTGTGCTTTTTCATGAGACCTAATTATTTTACAGGCACTTTCTCTCTAACCTAAAGAAATGATCAGGAAAAATAACCCTGTTTATGACATGCTAAATCTTTATCTTCTTTATTTTTATCAAAAGAATATAAGACATGTCTGTGGATAACCCTGCAGGAGTCAAAAGCCTGTGGCAAGTTTTAGAGAATATCTGCTACCTCCTGAGCTAGGAGGATTTTGCAGACAAAGCTCAGAAAGTTGCCATGGCTTAGGGGCAAAGCAGCCTTTTGCAGATAAACCTTAAGTCACAGATACTACCTTTTGGAGCCAGATATCATTTTGTGGATTAATTAATATTTGTAAAGGCTTTAAGGATGAAAGACATTGTGAACAAACTCTTTTCTTATTGTAAAACAAAGGAGAGTTTCTTTGGGAGAATAATTCTATGGATCAGGCTGTGCTTTCTTTAAATTGCAAATATTTCTGCAAGCTCCAGAGTCGTTCGGAATTCTACTTTGGTTAGATAAAATTAGGTTTGTGAAATAGCATCATCCCAAATCGTCAAGCTTGTTGTTAGTTAGCAATGTTTTATAATTCAGTAATTTTCAATGTACCTATCTTCAAGTTCTGTTTCACATGCCCTTCCTTGTCCCATGCAAGAGTGTTCTTAGTATTTGTTGAGGCCATTCCTATGCTGGATACTGTGCTAGGTTTGGTGTATGCAATTCAGGGAGGAAAAGAAGCATGAAACAAGTAAAGGAACCCATAATTCTAGAAAAATTACAAAATGCGTTATGAAGGAAGAAAAATAAGTTTCTACCTTAGAGAACCTACCTTAGATTAAAGTAGCCATGAAAGCACTCTTGAAAGGGGCATTGAAGTTGGGATTTGCAAGATGGTTGGGAGTTAGCCGGAAAAAAACTAGAAGAAGAATAATCCAAGTAGAAGAAACAACAAGTTGAAAAGGTCTGGGAACAAAGTTGGTACACTTGAAAAAGTACAAGAATGTCATAGTGGCTACGATATAGTAAACCATGGAATGGAGGCAGGGAGCATGGTTGAGAAGGAGGCACTGCTCACGTCATGAAGAGTTGTGAGTCATAGAAGGAGTCTGGAAGCCATTGAAGCACAGAAACAAGTTGTGATAACTTCTCCCATCCAGGGCCACATTTGAAGTTGATTTAACTCTAGAGGAGAGAAAAAGAATATACGCAAGAAGCAGCAAAAATACTTTTAACAATACATATAAGATGGAACAATTCTTTCTTCTCTACCCCCAGCCCTAAATTAAGGTTATAACAAAACAATTAACTTACACTAATAATTTGCCCAGACTGTAACCAGGAAGGCCACTCTCACTGAATTCCAATGGCAGGCAAAGAAAGAGAAATATGTTTCAGTCAAAGACACAAAGAAATAAAACTCAGAGAAGAAGAAGAAAGAAACAGAGGAGGAGGAAGGAGAGGTAGGACACAGAAAAGGCCTCTAGAAGACTGAAGAAAGTTCTTGAGGTGCAAAGAGGTGCCTGCATCAGCCTGTCTCCCAAAGCGAACCTGGATTTCTTGTTGTTGACCAAAGGAACACACTGGCTGCTAGATGAAAGACTCAGGAGAAAGACTGATGGGGTTTCTTAAACATGAATAGCTTTTACAGAATGGCATTTTGATGAGTTTGGGGTAAATAAATCAGATACATGTGGATAAAGTTTCCCTTGAAATGCGCAGGGAGTTAAAAACGACGGGGAAATGTACTTGGCAAAACACGGAATGTCCTTTGCCAAACCCATCATTTGAAATATACTTCAACACATTTAGCAGAACCCCCAAAGGCCAACATGTTCTCTTGCCCTGAGAGAGAGAGAGAGAGAGTTTCCTTGAAAGTGTTGCTTGGCAAATACATTAAAGGATATAAATAGGTTGCAATGAGAAAACCACGTCTAACTCCAAGGTTTGACATCCAGACCAGCTTCTCAATAGTTTCTTTGAGAATTATTAGTAGCTCCTTTTCTGGTCTCTCCTCATGTTTGACGCAGAATTATTTTTCTTTATTAACTCTCCTTTATAAATAATCCTTGTATGCAACTTATGGATTCTGGTTCACCACATTTAAAGAGTATGTACACACAGTAAATTGTGTATTTAGAGTAGGCAAAGCTTCATATCACATGTCTCTAAAACCATCATATTTCACTCTTGACCTTTATATAAGGTACCTCTAAAATTAATGATTTAAAAAGATTTTAAAAACCTATTAGAACTTTATATGACCTATAGGTAAGCTGAATTTTAAGGTGATTTTTTTCTGTTTTTTTTATTGTGTTCTGAATGGAATGTGTACAGCAACTCCACACACATGCTCACAAAGTCTAATATATAGCAAGAAAGTCAGAGCCAGTATAGAAAGAATTGGAGACGGAGAGGAAGAAAAGCATAAGCACCGAATCCCAAAGAAGAAAGGGGTACAACCTGAAGAGAATGTTCAAAAGGGAAAGCTAATGGAACAAAGAGAGAGAAATATCTGTTTCAGTGGGTAATGTGTCCTCATTCTGTACTTTTTAATAGAAATCATAAAAAACCCTAAGATTATCAACAAAGTACTGCGATCTATTAAAACATCAGAAAAAGTATACAATGTGTCTCATTATTAAATTGAAAAATGACTAGATGATGAATCTATTTGAAAATAATAGTGGCCTAGATATAGAGAGATGATTTAAAGTTCCCGAGAGGAAAAGCAATCAGCCATCCAGAAAGTTTTATGGGTGACACTAGTTTGGAAGTATCTTAGTTTGCTAAAGGCTGCCAATGCAAAATATCAGAAATGGATTGGCTTTTACAATGGGTATTTATTATGGGAGAAGCTTACAGTTCTGAGTTGTGAAAATGTCCAAATCAAGACATCATCAGAGATGCTTTCTCACCAAAGGTCGGCTGCTGGCGGTCCTGAACAAAATGGTCGTCATTCTTTGTCTTCTCCAGGCTCCCTTTCTCTTCAAGCTCAGCTGTGGGCTATTAGGCATATGGCTCATCTCTTTCCTCTGGGCTTCGCTGCTTCAGCTTCAGCTGCTCTGATGATTCCAGTCTCTGGCCTCTCTCTCAGCCTCTCAGGATTTCTCTCTTTCTGCAGCTGCCGACGATCCTGTAGTCTTCCCTCACATAGCAGGGTTGAATGGCAGCTCTCTTTCTCTCTGTGTCTCTGCCTTTTTCTCCCATTTATAAAGGACTCCAGCAAGAGAGCCAACACCCACCCTGCGTTATGCCTCACTGAAGTGCTCCAATCAAAAGCCCTCAACTGAATTCAATCCAATCAAAGGGTCCCATGCCTACAGGAGTGGACTAATTTAAGAACATAATTTTCTGGGATCCACATAAAAGACTCAAACCAACACAGGTGGTTTCACTCTTCTTCAGGGTTGGGGACTCTCTCCACTTTGTGGGTCCAGAAAATATATTTATCAGTACAATCAGTGTTTTCAGAGATGATGAGACCTTGGGGCTGTCTCACAGTAAACAAATTCATATGAGTCAAATGTATAAACTATAATTCTGACATATAACTTTATAATGGGGGATAAACAGATGCTTATATTTAAGTCACCCACATACTATATCAAAGTAATTAAGATGTTGAATTAGGGGTCACGTGGTTGCCTGTGAGCATGGAATCAGAGGAAGGGGAAAGAAAACTCAAATACATTAGCAGAGCAAATATGGTAAGGCATATGTCCGTATGGTTCCAGTGTTAAATGCCAGTCCTCTCTCATCCAAATCCGGGAATAATCTTACTGAGTTTCAGTTCATTTCCATTTTACAAACATGCATTTTTGTGCGTGTGTGAAATGGTGTAGATGAAAGCCAGTTGTTTGCAGTTATACTTCATGAATCTGAGAGCAACATGAAACTTTCACATAAAAAATTACAGTGTCTGTCCCCACGGTTATAGCTCTGGATGGTCTTTCTGCAGCTATTGTTGTCATTAATCAAAGGTTGTCTTCTGCTCTCCTACTTGTCTATAGCCTTCAACTTAGAATGATAAACAGGCACTATCTGAGTATCCCACTGCCATTCGTTCTTCTCATCTGTGTCTAAGCATGGTTATGTCTGCTGAGTATTTCTTCAATGCTGGAAGTCTGGCTGGCATCCAATCTAGAAAAATTGCTGCTCTTTCTTGCCACTTAATATCAAGTAGGGCTTCTAGGGGACATTGGACAAATAGTTCAAGACACTAGATTTAGCACCTAGAAATTCGTTGATATTTCTTTGGAATGCATACTTTAGGGAGTACTACTGCTTTAAAGAACTTCAATTTGGCTTGGATCTTGGATTGTAACTCCTAAACCTAGATCTGAAAATATCTGAAATCTTGCAAGTTATTAAAGACAAGGCCATGTGAGTCCTGGATGACCAACCTGCTCAACTGTAATTTATAGGTCATCATCCTTTCAGACCATAGGATTAACATAAAATAGAAATAGTAAATTA
The DNA here is from genome assembly GCA_029593785.1 of Cabassous unicinctus. Classification (NCBI taxonomy): domain Eukaryota; kingdom Metazoa; phylum Chordata; class Mammalia; order Cingulata; family Chlamyphoridae; genus Cabassous; species Cabassous unicinctus. The sequence goes on from JAQZBX010009862.1 coordinate 19,495, forward strand.
AAATAATTAATAAGATACCTTGTATAAACCCACAATATAAGCACAAATCAATCTTCTGCTTGCACTAATACTTCTTTAACTCACTATGCTGCTTTCTCCCTGTAAGAGTATTAGCTTTTTTCATTTCACAGTTCCTTCTTCTTTTAGTGAAATAGGCATCAATAATACATTTCTGTTGGTACTAGATGTCTGTCCACCCATGGGTCTTTCTGTGAATACTTTCTGAAAAAAAAAAAAAAAAAAAAAAAAAAAAAAAAAGGCAACATTCTTAGTGGAGAATGCATACATCAATTTTTATGATGGGTTGAAAGGTTTTGTGTCTTTTCAGTAAATAAATATAGGTTTTTGGTAGCAGTATTTCATTTTTATCATAAGAAAGTAAAAATAAGGCAATAAATTTTATCTAGGGTTATGGAACACAATTTCTCAATGTATATTTCTAAGCAAAGGAATTTCCTCTGTGACGCTAATTGCTGGAGAAAACATATTTTTCCAAACATTTGTAGAAACCAATGCTGCCCAGAGTTAAACACTGAGATTATTATATCGGTTGTACTTGGTAGACAAATAAGATTCCTTGGCACCAAAAATGGGGAGGTGCAGTATCTGTAGAATAAAGTGTGAGGAAAAAATGAATCATATGTATCCAGTTACCAAAAAAGGCACCATTGAACACCATAGTTCTAAAAATTATCCAAGAAGGCTTCTTTAGAATCTAAATCTCTGAAGATTCTATGGAGACAATGCTGTAGAAAAGGAAGAAAGTTTTCTGGAAGTGTAGCTGTGTTTAAAGAAAAAGACATTGCTATGATTATCATAAATAATCATCATTATTATCTTCACCAATATTTATTCAATCAAATATGTATTCACCAGCTATCTACTGAGAGTAAGTACTATACTATTTATTAAGGATATAACAATGTACAAGTCATAAAAGATTTTACCTGTATCTGAGTGAGTCTTGTAAAGAGGCAATTGTTTAATTGATGAAATTTTAGTGATTTAGGGAAACTCATTTATCCCAAATTTTTCTTCCTTTCACCTATCATATGACAGGGGGCTTTATTTGGATTTTTCCAGGTTCCTATAAAGATTTAAATAAGGATTTAATTATCAATTCATTCAGCCACTCATTTTTTCAAACAATATTTATTATTGTGACTGCTAGTGCCAGCAAGGTCTCTAGGTGCTGGGAATCCAGGTGTGAAAGACATAGTCCTTTGCCTTTAATGAGTTCACAGTGCAGTTATAGGAACAATAAAACAAACAGACAATTACAGTACCATCTGATAAGTGCTATGACAGCGTTAAAGACAGAATGCAAATGGAGAGTCAGGACAGGGACACCTAATAGAGATTGCAGAGGAGTCAGGAAAGGTCTCCCTAATATTAGACAGATAAACTGAGTTTTAAAGTAGATTTGGGGGGAAGCGGTTGTGGCTCAAGCGATTGGGCTCCCATCTTCCATGTGGGAAGTCCAGGGTTCGCTTCCTGGGGCCTCCTGGTGAAAGGCAAGCTGGCCCGAGCAGAGCCGGCCCACATGGAGTGCTGGCCCGCGCAGAAAGCTGGCCTGTGCAGAGAGCTGGCGCAGCAAGATGATGCAACAAGAAGAGACACAGAAGAGAGACAGTAAGAGATGCAGCAGACCAGGGAGTGGAGCTGAGGTGGTGCAGGAGATTGAGCACCTCTCTCCACTCTGGAAGGTCTTGGGATTGGTTCCCGGTGCCTCCTGAGGTGGGAACAAGCAGTCACAGAAGAACACACAGAGAGCAGACAGTGAGTGCAAAACAATGGGTGGGGGAGGGGGTGTAAATGAATAAATAAATCTTTAAAAAAATAAAATAAAATAAAGTAGATTTGGGAGTTTGTGAAGAGAAGAAATGACAGACGGAGAGTATTACAGAGAGGGGAAGGCATGGCAGGAGTGTAATCCTCTGATATTAGGCAGGTGACTTAGCTTTTAGTAAATATTATGTGTGTGTGTGTGGGGGGGAGTGTTGGCAATTCATCAAGAGTGAAAAGATGGAAAGCAGACTAAGGACTTGGGATGGGGGTGTGTGGCAGACATGGGAAAGTAGAAATTAAAGACCTATGTTATACACACTTTGCTGAGCTCCACAGAAACTTCTGTGGAGTTATAATGAATTGTTGAATCTCCTTTAGGAAATTGCAGCTGTATTGGCAATGAAAGTCAATAAGCACAAATAGGAAAGAGAGTAAATCCACATCGTAGAAGAAGATAATGAGATACTACAGTGTATCTTGGTAACTGAATGAAATCATGAAATGCAGTTTTAAATGGCATCCATGGTTCAATTGGCTTGGTTACCTGATTCCATTGAATTCTTCCTGTTCCCTGGCCTCAGTGGGTACATGGAGAAGTGGGGATAAGGGGTGAAAAGGGAGAACTTTCCAAAGATGATAGATAAAAGTAAAAAAGACATTAAATTGATCTTTGTTTTATCATTTTTAATCAGTTTTGTAAGGGAGTGACTTCAATGCTCTAGGAAAAAAACGGGGGGAAGTGGGTGTGGCTCAGTGGATGGAGCCCCCGTTTACCATGTGGGAG
>JAQZBX010009862.1:22166-45383 GCA_029593785.1 Cabassous unicinctus
AAAAAAAAAAAAAAAGGAAAAAAAACGGGAGTAGACGTATTTCCCTATATGACAAATCATTCACGTTCCCCTCTGTAATCTGTCTTTTGGAAATTTAACTGCTTGTAATGACTATGGTCTTGCAGGCACTTCCCATAAGCTTTATATGCATTTTAAATGAGGTTCTATGACTGGAAACTTCCATCACTGCAAAGACTCTTGGAATGCATAGGTTCATTCAGACTAATAATGCATAGGAGTTTGTCACACTTTTAACATATGTATTCTTCTTGCAGATGGTTGAAAAAGAAGGCTATCTTCAAAAAGCAAAAATTGCAGATGGAGGAAAGAAGCTAAGGTAATAAAAGTTCTTTACTTTAGTCTTGTATAACTATGCTAGTTGTTCACATCCTTACTTTGGATTGCTGTTATTGTCTGAGTGGGAAGGCCCTATGTTACAGTATTATAATAATCCTCTCTGCTATCAGCAGGATCAACATTATTTCAAATATAATTATGGAATTTTCAAAGAAAGTGCTATATTCTATATTCCTGCACATATAATACATATAAAAGGAGTGTTTTATGTCCTCCTGGGACTTGAAATCTAAAAGAAAAAAGAAGAGATAATGGATCTTGATTTATGAGGAATAACAGTTTAGGAGATAAATGGACTCATTTGCTGTATATAAAAATCTCCCTATATTTCAATGGGAGCATAATTTTTTGAAGGATGGAGGTTTGGGCATATATCATTCATATATGAACATACATAAACAATAAAGCATAGAGTAAAAATTGTGAGTTTATAAAACTAACATGCATATCATCATACAAGGCTCCTATACATCTCCCCACCACCAATACCTTGTATTGTTGTGAAACATTTGTTACAAACTATGAAAGAGCACATCGTCAAAATATTACTACTAACTATAGCCCATATCTTATATTCGGTGTATTTTTTCTCCAACTCACCCAATTATTAACACCCTATGTTAGTATTATATATTTGTTATTTTTCACGAGAGAACATTCTCATATTTATCCTGTTAACCACAGTCTTCCACTATTGGATTCCCTGTGTTATAAGGTCCCATGCTTTCTACAATCCAAGTGTACACTCATCGGCTATCATTTTAATCATAGAGTTATGCAGACATTACCTCAGTTAATTTTAGAACATTTTCTTTACTCCAAAAGGAAAAATTCTATGCCCCTTGTAGCTCCCCTATTGTTGTCCCATAGAATTGAAATATCTTCTTGCCCTTGTTGCAAAATATTATATTATTACTGTTAAATATGTCCATAAGTTAACATTGGATGTAATTTTCCTGTTTATCACCATATTCTTAACACTTTGTAAAAGAAGAGCATTCTTTTATTTATACTATTAACCACAATATTGATCTACCACTCAAGTCACTATGCTATACATTCCCTAGATTACTCTCTAGTTTCTGAAGGATGGAGGTTTTAAACTATATCTGTGAAAAGTAAAATCATTTGCCAGATAAAAAGTTAGGGGTTTACTGCATTTAGAAACAAGATGAATGCAGGGTAGACGAGAGAACTCAGAAAAGGTAATCAGAAGACAAAACAACAATAACAACAAATTCCTTGAGGTAAAAATGAGGTTGGTAAAAGGGTAGAGGAAAAGGCAAGACATGTTATATCTATGAGAAATTTAGAAATAAATGTATTAAAGAATTATCTCCATTTTAGAATATTTGCTAATTTATTTTGTATATTTTGGGTCTATTTATATACTTTGCGTTGTGCTAGGTTATATGCAAACTACAAAGATTTGTAGAAAGTGTTCAAATTGGGAGATAAGGCATTTGTTCATAAGTGTATTACTAACAATAAAGGCCTTATAGGATGCAAATATTCTCGCTGTCCTGATTTTGTGATAATCAGGGTAGGCCAAACATTCACTATATTAGAAGCCATGCATGTGTCCCTAGACCTAGTTTTTCTCCCTAGGTCTGATTTTTAGAATGCTGGTGATAAACTAAGCCTGATTTATTATATGACCATTCTGTATGGGAAAAGACTGTAACTTTAGGTCTCTTTGGTCAACCTTAAGAGATATAGCAAGGGGTCGGACGTGGCTCAGGTGGTTGGGCCTGGGTTCGATCCCTGGGACCTCCCGGTAAAAATAAAAAAAGAAAAATATAGAATGTGTGTGGGCTACCAGGTCACGTGCATGGGTGCACTGCCAGGTTCTGCAAGCCACGCAGCAAGATGATGATGTAACAGGAGAGTGACACAAGGGAGAGCCAAGACGAGGCACACCGAAAAAACCAGGAACTAAGGTGGTGCAGGCAGTAGGAGGCCTCTCTCCCACATCGGAGGTTCCGAGGATCAAATCCCAGTGAAGACAGGAGGAGAAGGATGAGAAGAGAGGACAGGAAACGGACACAGAGAGTTGTCCAGCGAATGGACACAGAAACAGCAAAAACGTGGGGTAAAAATGGATAAAAGTAAATAAATCCTTAAAAAAAATATATGGGGCAGGAAGATACAGACTGTAGTTAGTAGTAATACTTTGACGATGATCTTTCATGATTTGTTAACAGATGTTTCACAGCAATGCGGGGTGTTTGTGGAGGGGGGGTGATGTGTGGGAGCCCTGCATGATGTTATGCATGTTTGTTTTGTAAGTTCACGATGTTTACTGAACACTTATAATTTATGTATGTTCATGTATGAATGATATACTTCAATAAATTGTTTAAAAAATAAAAATAAAAATAAATAAAAACATCAATTTTCATGGAAAAAAAAACCATATAGGGTAAATGTACTCATTAGATATACAATGGGATATCTGTTAATTATATAATACAATTCATACTAGAATAATACTGACCAACACTAGACGATAAAATATGCTTTTGTTTGCTAGCTATGATGGGATATGTATATATTTATTTAAAAGAAGTAAAATTGGAGGAAAATGTCTTCCACAATTTCACTACTCAATATAGCTATTTTAATTTTAAATAACAAGCTCTATTTTCTGCCCATGTTTTGTCTTATTCTGAGATAGCAGGGAGAGCCTCTGAATCCTATCCTAGACTTTGGTGCAGCTACAAGATCAAATACAAGACTGCCTTAGGAGCCTGGTTGAGTCATACTGGGAAAGGCTCCAGGAAGGATTTTTTGGTTTTTGACTAGGCCAGCTTAAGTGCCCTCCTTTCCCCTAGGCCTTCCTCCTGATCTTGCCACCTCATAGAAAGAGTGTGGAGTGTGCAGCAATGCCTCTTATCAAGATAAGTAAGTCCAGACTGTTTCTTAACCCACTACCCATGTGGATAAAGAAAGTCCAAAGAAAGGCAGAAGGAGACCCAAGGATTTATCTAGATTTGTTCAGTGGAGCTTGGTAGGAAAGAGTAGGTGACAGCATTGGTTATTCTTGCTCTCTGGCCTCATGTATGAAAGAGGAGGAGATGCAGAGAAGGAATTCCAAGAAAACAAGATGATACCCCTGCTACAGTCATATTGAGAAGTGTCCTTGGCCATAAATCAGCAGTAAGCCATCATTAATCAATTTTCTCCCAAAAAATGGTGTCAAAGGACAGAGTTCTCCCCCTAGCCAACATACACAAATGAATCTTAGTTCCAATCAGTACAGATAACATTTCAACTTTGTTTTATTTGCTGTTATTTTAGTATCTTTGCGTACCATTTCTGTATTCTAGTCTGAGTTTATATAAACATTAGTTTGTGCTCTTTTATTATTTCAATCAGTTTTCATTCCATTGTTCTTTCTTTCTGTTGTTTTCAATGATAGTTATATGCATTTAGTTTTGATTTTTTTTTTACCTCAGGTGCACAAAATTGCATTCATTAGACTCCTCAGTTTGTGGACTTGCATCATCATCATTTTAGGCGAGACCCCTAACTAGTTTTATTTTATTCTCCAAGCCTCACTCCATTCCCTATAGTCATCTGTTCTAGTATATTTAATGTGTGTTCATTGAATACATTCTCTATATATTTATCTTGCTATACAGGTGGCATTCTAAAATACAATATATAGTTGCATGTATGTGAATGTGGCTAAACTGTATAAACATTTTGTGTTATAGACGTCACTCTATTTTCTACTACTTTTACTCAATGCTAGTGTTTGGACGTCTATATATGGTTCTTTGTTTAAAACTAGTTCATTTCTTCCAGCAGTTGCCCGTTTTGCCCCTATGGACATATGCCAAATTTAACTTATCCAGTCCCCCAAGAGTAGACACATAAGTAGCCTCTAATTTCTTCCATCCATACATCAATCCAATTAAACACACATTACATATCTCCTTACAAACCTGTGAAGGATTCTCTCTGAGGACATAACCCAGGCGTGAAGGACCACTTGGTTATAAGGCACACACATTTGTAAATCAACTGAGTGTCACGGCAAGACATCTCCTCTGAACAAATGCACCCTCTGCAAGGCAGAAAGGTTGCCATTTCCCCATAATGTCATCATCACACAGCATTATCCTGCTCTCTCAATTTTGCCACATTGATGGCCACAGAATGTTATCGCAGTGTTGCTCTTATTCGTATTTCTCTGATTAGTATTAAATTTGAACAGCACTTCATATATTCAGAGACATTTATGTCCTGCATTCTGAGAATTTTCTCTTCATAAACTTCAACTGTTTTCTATTGAGTACCTTGCTTTTTTCTTTTTCTTTGCCTTTTTTTCTTTTTGCAACTTGAAGGAACTCCTAATATGTTTGAAATAGCAATACCTTTTCAGTTTTAAATGTCTCTTCCAAGTCTCTCACTATTTACTTTGCCTCAATGAGCAGATATCTTTAAACTTGATTGATATTTTTCTGTAATTTTCCTCTTTATAGTGATTAAAATTTATTTTATCATAAACACTTTACAAATTGAACATAGTCTATATAATCACCATGTTTAATAACATGTAATATTCCCCCACAAGTATGGAACTATAACGTACCAAACAATTCTCACTCTCTTTTTATTTTATTTTTTAGTTATTTCCAAATTATACAAACAGTTGTAATTGCAGTAATACTCCTCCTTCTTATCAATTTGTTTCTTTATGTTTTCTTAAAATAAATGCTAGACCTGGGATTACTTGATTAAATTATGTGACCATTTTTTTATAAGTCTTATTAGATATCTCCAGATTATGTGCCCAAGAGAGTCTATTTTTTCCACTGGCGATGAAAATGGTCAGTTTAGTCATAACCTTTAAAAATTGTATAGTTTTTATCCCTTTGATAATTTTGTAACTATAAAATAATGTACCATATTTGTTATAATTTGTGTTTCTTTGATAAAATGTAATAGCCTTTTCCCCCATTTATCAAGGCTTTATAACTTTTAATAAATTTTAATGAGGTAATAATTAGTATAAATAGATGCTTACTTTCTCAACACCTGGTTAAATGCTTTACCAGTAATATATAAATAATACTATAATACAGGCTCTGTTACTTCTTTCTATTTTACAAATGAAGAAACCTGGCTATCTTTATTAACCTCTCCTTTCTGCCAAATCTTTCTGTACGGACAGTTAGTATCACAGAATTTAGTCCTGTCTTCTGTTTGAAATATGCTAGTTTTGTCTCCCTTGATAGATTATAAGCTTTTTGAGAAGAGGGGAAAATGTCCTTTTATTTGGTGTCATCAACAGTAACAAGATCTTCAATTCTCACTTAATAAATATCATTTTATTAACTTCTATAAAGTTTTTTACCCAAATCCATTATGGGTTATCCACATTGTGGATTGTCCTCATTTTCCTCCTTTGCCTCCTTTTCCATTTTCTTTATGTTATATCTGCTCTTTTTCATATAGTCTCTCTTTCTCTCCAAGAAAGTTTGGACCGAATTCTGAATATGAATAGGAAAGTGTGAAAGGAAGAAGGGCTTCTTGGCTAAACCTTACATTGTGAAGGGCCTCATTCATTTAGCCATATTTTGAAATGAGGTTAGACAAGTTTCTCCAATGATACATTGACAGGATTGAAAGCAGAATATATCCAGCATTCCAATGAAATTTTTAAGTGTAGATATTGAAATTATGCCTCAGCTTTTCTGATGAAAATTAGGAATTTCATCATTTTGGGAATTCCATCCCCAGACTGAAAAAAAGCTAGACCTCTCTACAACTCTAAGAAACTATGGTAAAAATTAATCTTCAGTACTAACTTTATAAAGGGTACCTGACAGCATATTTATACTATCTCTTCCTCTGCACCTTTCACTTCCTAACTTCCTGTTTGTCTCCTTTCTGGCTCTGTACATCTTAAATACATATAAATATATAAAAACGTATATAAATATATAATAGGTAAATATATATATATATTTAAGTATTGTTACTCAGAATGGAGTTCCCTTGGGCATGACACCAAGGAACCCTACTAATGTGAACTTAGTTTTTCCTTAGCTCTTTCTGCTCAAGATCTCAATAAATTCTTCCAGGCTGAATCTGTCTTTCTCTATTTTTGTGATAGGGTAGTGGGGACTGGAATGAAGTTTTGGAGAGTATGGCATACAGAACGTAATTTATAATAGGTTAGTTTAACTTTATTCTTTCCACCATATGCTGTTACAATTTCCAACATCTGATAACCCTTAGTTTTTATAAAGTTTTTACATTTTTGCAATACCAACAGAAATGTGTGAGGGTATAGCTCACACGATGTCTCTTTGACCCACTCTTGATGGTGGTGAGTTACTGGAAGCTTAGACTATGAGAGAGAAGAAATAAGTGCCTAGATCTACCAGCTTGACAAGGAGTCAGAACATTTAACAGTGTCTGAGGGGTTCTGTCCTTAAATCAGTCAGGAAATGAATCACTTTCATTCCTGCCACTGGTGCAGAATCCAGTCAAAGCCAGCATGACCAAATCAGGCACAAAGAAGAGAGTCGTTAATTTTCAAAGTACTCTCTCAATTATATTTCCCTTTTTGGTTTGCCGCTGTGTCATTATGAGAAGGAAATATAGGAGAGCGTAGGAGAGGGGACTATAGACTATAAAGTTTTGATGATACAGCAAATGAATGTGTGAAACCTACAACTCAGGCTAACTGATTCTTAAAATGGCAATGAATATTCTAAGGGCCATTTTCCATCCAGTTTTCTCCAGATAAGCAGTTACAATCAAAGCTGCTCTTATTATGTGCTGCCCTCTGGTGTCCATTTTGGAGAATGCAAAGAGTTTTTGACAAGCTCACTCCTGTGTTACATCTTTTTGCATCTTCCTCTTCACGATTTAGGATTTGTTTCAGGGGAGCTCTGTGAAGTGTTTTCCTTAGATAAAATGTCCCACCAATTACCCACATTGAAAATAATCACCCTGATATGAATTTAGTTATTCCTCCTTCCTAATTGTAGTTGACACTTTTACCCATAAGATGTGATTTGTTTTGTGTATCAAAAGAATAAAATAACATAAATGCCTGCAAGTCTTGTCACAGGATCTGTTTCCTGCCACCTTCACTCTAATTCACCCCCCACCTGATTGTTATCTGTAGGTTTGTGTGGAGTTTGGGGACTGTCAACCTAGTCCTGTGACTTCTGACTTATAAAAGAAGGATATTTCCTGATTTATTGTGTCTTACATAGCCCTTAAATCCATCTGACAGCTTGGTTTTTATCCCTCTGAATGAAAAAAAAAATAGAAGAAAATGCTCTCAATGTTAAGTTGCTCAAATGTTGAGGCATTAATTGGCTTACACAGATGGATGAATTTACCTGGTGATAATTATGGTAGGAATGGAAGGCAGGACTGAAAGAGTTGGCAGTTCAGCATTGAAGGCTGTGAAGTGGCCTTGCTCCAAGGAGACAGGCTCTAGTATGTCTGAAACAACAGGTCTGTGCCTCCCTCTCTTTGAGCCTATCATGAGGCTCTGCATTGACATGCTCATATGTAATTGTGAATTTATTACTAAGGGGAGTGCTGGATGGCCCCCTGCTCTAGAAACAATACAGTGAAAAGAGTGTAAACTTCAGAATCCGACGACTTGACCTAAATCACATCTTTTTGACGAGTATGCCATTGGGTAGGACACACCCTCACTAAGCTTCAGTTTTCTCATCTATACAGTGGTGATATCATCCACCTCCCAGAGTTGCTTGGATGATTTTGTTTACGTGTTTATTGTCTGTCTTCACCCAGTTAAAGGTATACGCCTTGAGCTTTCTTTTATTGCCTTTATATATTCAGCCCTTAAAATTTTGTCTGGCAGGTGGTAGAAAATCAGCAGTTATTCATGGCTGGCATAGTGATGAAATTGCAGGATGCATATAAAACGCCATGTTCAATAAAACCTGGTGCAAAACTTATAGTGTTGACATACGTCTGAAAAGTTAGGAAGTCCTCTGAAATGAGAAAGTTCAGGACCAGCCACTAGAATTAAAAGTTAGAAAAAAATGCCTTAACCTGGAAGTGTTAGATAAGATTTTTTTTAAAAGGCGGCTAGGAACGACATATCAAATCACTAGAAAACTAGGAACAGAGGAGGGAAAAGCAGGAGGCAGGTGCTTCTCTAGTCCTTGTTATTGAATAAGAGCAAACACAGAGCAGGAGGATGTTTTAAAAAGTCTAGGATGTGACACTCTTGAAATTTGAGAACCCATATTTTCTTATGGTTGAAAAACACTTAATGAGCACCCATTAAACGTCAATGTTGTGCCAAGGACTGGAAAACCTGTGGGGAAGAGAAAAAAGCTCTATAAGGATAGGAATGGTATCCATCTCTTTTGGGGAGCTAGAGGAATAAAGGGGCTTTCTTTTGGCTCTGAAAACTGCCCCAGTCCTATAAAGGGTTATTTTTAAAGGTTCATCAGAAACCTGACAAAGCTCTCCAAAGCGTATAGAAATTTGAAAGACAGTCATTCATAATGATTTGGTTGCAGATGGAAACCATTAAATATTCAATTCAGGGCAAAACCTTGCCAATTTATCCTTTCCACACTTTCTCCAGAGCTGACAATGCCTTCCAAAAGTCCCATTGCATTAGGGAAACTGGGTGAGAGAGCTACTCCATTGTTGTCCTAAGAACTATGGACAATTCAATCAGCCAAGGGACATCAGAATGAGGGGTGGACTGGCCAGATATATTATGGAAAAGAGTTGAGTTTCTAGAGGAATCTGTTCAGAGAGAAAGGCCAATCTGTCATAGGTTAAAAGTTGTCTCAGTTAGGCTAAGTCTCAAGTACTCCTAAACAAGAGGATTTTGAAACTTTTTCTGGTTTTATGTTCCTTACTGAGAGCAGATGAGTCTCTGTTAATTACAGAGCAAAATAATCCTTAGCAGGAAACAGACAGAGGTGCCACCATGGTTATGAGTACCCTTTTTCTAGAATGAAATCAAGATTGAAAATGTGGGGTAATGTTGAGTATGGTTCCTTATGAGGAATTGAATTACACATCATCTTATTCCTTTAAATCAGTGCAACTTCTAAAGGGTAGAGATCTTGGGAGTGGGCCTTTGCCTGAGCCTTCTAATTAGGAACAGGTAATATTGTTAATAAGGTAGCCCAGATGGCTGATGCATCATCACAGGCTATGCACACTGTTTATAATTTGAGAATTGGAAGAAAATCAAAACTGTGTCAAAATCTGACATTGACTGTCTCCTTAACCAAGAATATTGCTGCTTAATCCTTAAAGAAAGAAAGCATAACATAGTAAACACAGGCTTTGATGTTAGAGAAATTAGGTTTGATTCTTAAACCTAGGTTGTGTTCTTAAGTAAGTCACCTAAACTCTTTGAACCTTGTTTCCGTATTAGTAAATGAAGACATTAGTACTTTCATCATTTGCATGTGTGTTATGTGTGTGTGAAGCTAGGTATGCAAACATGTACCCATTATTGAAATAATTTCTACTAATTATCTTAAAGAGGTCATGGGAAAACAGAAATGAAAGACGGTGTCTAAAAGGTTGTTAACAGCATTTTATTCTGTATTTTAAAATGAAATTCTTTTCAAACAATAGAGTCCAAGCCTTGGAAAAAACTTCACTTTTATTCTATCATAATAAAGACTAGGTAGTTTATAAATTAAAAAACCGAATAGCACTATACATAAGGTGTCAGAGCAGTTCCTATTACTAAGCTTCCAAGACTTGTCGTTCCTGCCCTCTTCAGTTTGTTCATCTGATTTCACCTCTAACAGGGAACCATTCAGAACACTTCAAAGTCTGAATAAAGAACAGTGAGATAATTGAATTTCATGCAACCTCTATTCTAAACAGCCCCAGTTCCAAGTTTAAGGAAAATGAGACTAATGCTAATGAGTTCTATAAACGATCAACATCTGAATCAGATTCAAATCAGAACCATTTATCCAGGTCTTACTATACACAAAAAAATGAATAAGATAGTGTCCCCCTGCCAGAAGATTAAACATATAGTAGGAGATAGAACAAGAAGATTAAATTTGGATTGCATATATCTGAAAGTGCTCCATACTCCCTGACCACACCCCATCAAAATAAGGGGTGATGATAAAAGACTCCCAGTGTAGACCAGTGGTCCTTCCAGTGTTTCCCTAGTTTTTCTATCCAGGGCCATCTGCTATTAGGATCTGCAGGAACAATTGAAAAATTGTTTCAATTAACCTTGCTTCTGCTATACCAAAAAGAAGGCAAAATGGGCACCAGGGCAAAGGGAATGAAACTTCTCTGTGGTTTCCTTTCTGTTGTATTTTGACATCTTTTCCATCATTTGAAAGAATGATTCTGTTTTCATTCTTGGAGCCACTTGTCAAGTGGCTCCAAGGACATAGTGTTCATATTTGTATGTTGGAAAGTACACATTGCTTGTTGTGTTTCTGTTTATCATGTTCTTTTTCAACACAATGGTGTATCATTAAGAAAGCTTCAGGCATGTAAAAACAACCTAATTCTTTTCATTAATATTAACCTTACTGACTCAAAGCTGTTATATCAACCAAGGCACCAGACTCTAAGAGGCAAGTGGAAATAAATTACAAAAAAGACCTAAATTATTTTAACATATTTTGCATAGTTTTCTATTGACCTGGAGAAAGCCTTCCTGTAAACTTTTCTTTAGACCACTGTTTGTAAACAAAATTCAAGTATTTGGAGATGAGTGTTAAACCAAACAACATGATATCATGGGTAGAAATGCATACATGTTAATCTCCTTAATGTATTTTCCCTTAAAAAAAAAAGGTAGTCTTCATGACATGAACGCTCATATATTCTAACTGTAAGTAATCCATACTTAATGAAAGAAATTTGGTGACACCAAGAAATACAAAGGGAAATCAAAAGCCATATCCATGTCTAATTCAATCATCAACTGAATAAATACCTATATAGTACCTTCTCTGTCCAATGCATTGTGTTGGGCACAGGGAATACATCTATTAATTTGAAACATTTTCTATCATTTGGGGGCTTGCTTATTAATGGAAGAGATAGAGGTGAACAACTTACACAATTGACACAATTGTTTTTTAATTTAAGTGCTATGTAAGGAGGTCATAGAGAAGGCACTTTTGAAGTAGTAACAGTTGGACATCTGATGAATGGGAATTAATTATCAGAAATTGGACTCTTGTTAAAAAATTTTTTACATGGATCTAAGATTTGAGGAACTTGTAGTATAATAAAAAGGAGACTTTTAGGAAGGCCAGTTAAAAATAAAGATGGTCTCCACTCATTCCAAATGTTGCTCGCTCCGTATCTAGAAATGACTTATTTAACGGATATACTTTTCTCCTTTTTTTTTTATTCCTAAGGAAAAACTGGTCTACTTCCTGGATTGTTCTTTCTAGTAGAAAAATAGAATTTTACAAAGAACCCAAACAGCAGGCTCTGTCTAATATGGTACGTAGTTCTCTGTTTCTATTGTTATTATCCTTTCAGAAATATTGTCAAATTAAAAGTTTGGTTTCACTAGAAATCATACTAAAGTTTCCAAGCTACCAACATCTGAAAGCAGATGGAGGAAATGACTCAATAAACTTTTAATCAGATGAAGGGAAAATAGAACTTAGTGTCTATTTTATTAAGTGGTGCATTTGGAGAATAATCACAAAATGAAATGAATGGTGAGCAGCTATCCAGTAATGTGAAGGTAACACTTTAAATTAAGGTGCCATTTATAAATGCTTTATTCTTATTTATGAAATGATCACTAAATGCAGCTACTTGCTCAAATAATGTATTATAAAGTATGTTATAAAATGCATTAGTAATAAATGCTTAACAGATGATACTATGGGAAGCTGTTTTAAAGAATATTATAAGGCATAAATCGTATTAAACCATGTATGTGCATCTTTAATACATGAATTTAAGTTGTTATCTACCATGCTATAAAGTGCTTCATACATTAATAAATAATAATAAACTGTTTATAAATGGCACCTTAATGTAGGGTGTTACCAATGAGAAAACACTCTAAGTTAACAAAGTGATTTTTTATCTTAGTCTAACTGTGACATTCACTATATCCAGCAAAGCTTTCCGATTATTTCTTCTGACACCATCTAATGGAGCTAATACAATTTCTGTATCCTGTAGTTATTGCAAAGTAAAATTTGTAGGGTTTCTTCATTTTACCTGGAGGGTTGGGTCTCACATATGGCTACAGAGATCTGACAGTGATATCAAGTAGGAAGGAGCATTTCCGAGCTCACTTGTTACTGGGGCAATTCAAGCCCCAAACCTTGCTGCCCAAACAGCATAGCTGCCACACGATGTAGGAAAAAGCGAGTATGCAGCATTTCTGACAGCCTACTGATTAGGAAGGGCTCCAGGCAGGAACCAACCTGCCATACCCCATTGGCCTGACGGGCGGCCGGGAAGGGGGTTGCCTGGCAGGAGCTAACCACAATGAACTAATTTATATTTGGCAGGTAATAAAATGATGGAACGTTCTTTGCTCTCCAGCCGCTAGTTGTATTTGCTATGAAACCCCTTTTAAGTAGGAAATAGAAAATCATTTGCTAGACGATAGTTTTTTAGAGATTTTAGTTAGAACAAAAGGTAGCATTTGGCTTGCTCCTGATAATTGCAATAGCCTTTATCCCCAAGTGACTTGCTGATTTTGGAGTCTTGGTGAGGTCCAATCTGTAAACTAATTATGAATTAATTAAAAATGTATCTCAGTCCTTTGTATTTTTAATTTAAACTTCCTTAGAAATTTGATTTAAGGGTTTGTTTTGCTTTTAGTTTTCAGCTATAGTAAGGTTGAGACAATCTTTTATAAAAAAAAAAATAAAGTACCCCTAAGGACAAGACACAAAAGGACTCTCATCCAGGAACAGGCCCCTTTGTCTTCCCTTTGAATGAGTTCTAAGAGGGAAGTTGGGAAATGGAGGAAAGTCTCTTGCATTGCGGCTGCTGAGAAGATGATCTTCTTCCTGCTGAGCGAGAAGAATTCCACTGGAGCAGAGTTTGTGTGAATGTGCTGGGATAATGGGAAAGATTAGATTCAAATTAAAGCATTCGGCTTACTTTTATTTTATTATTTTAATCTCCTCATTCCAGGAGATACAATTATCCGCTGCTTAATTTCATCCAGGTGAGCGAAAACCCCATTTTAGGTTGTAGGCAAAGTTTGCAAGTGCACCAATTGCATGCCTCCAGTTCAACCTTCAGAATTGTTTTAAATTGACAATAAGTTTTACTTTTAGAAGAAAATGGTTAACATTTTTGGCAGGCCATATTTATTACTTCTGGCCCTGTTTTCAACGGTCTTATGGTTCCTCCCAGGCACTCATTGTCTTCCAAGTAGATTCAGAGCAGGAACTAACTGTGTTTTGTGGTAAAGGGGAAAAGAATTATAGATTCCTGTTTGTACAGCAGGAATTGTCTTGCTAGTCAACTTCTTGGATTCATTTCTGACCAAGTATTAAAGGCCTAGTGGGAAAGCCCACATATACTAATTCCAGCTTCAGAGAAGTAATACAATGTTTGCCAGACCTTGATTAAAGATGCTGTGGTTTTATTTTGAAAGTGATTTATTCTCAAGTTTCTGAATTTCCCTTGCACCCACTTACACATGTCCTGGTGTTCATTGTGCTTCTGGGAAAATTCCTTTCCACCAAAGGGTCAGTAGAAATTGCCTGATTGTGAGTAGAGTGTGGTTTAAAAGAGTAAATGGCATTTTAATCTTTAAAGGAATGATCTCTGAATGTTAATGCAGTGGTGAGACAAAGTAGCTAAGAGCAGGGCTTTGAAGTCCCACCGCAGGGGACTTCATTCCAGTTTTGCCTCTTACTAGCTGACAAAGTTGCACAACTTCTTTGAGTGCCAGAATCCTTATCTGTAAAATGGGCATAGTGGTATCTGCCAACAGAATTAGTAGGAAATGAAATTAGTTAATAAAAACAGAAAAAAAAGTAGCCATAAAATAATAGCTATTACCCTCCATTATAATATTCTATATCCTATTCTACAGTACATAATGTAACATAATTATACCTTGTTTTTACACTTTATTAGTTTTGCACCTGAATTGATTCAGACATTTATTGAAGAGAGAATATATTAATTCAAGGAACATCATCATGTACAGCCTCCAGAAAGAGAAATGTGTATCCATAGTCAGCATAAATAATTGTGTCAAAGCAATAACTAATACTGGAAATTAAGCCACACATCTGTTTGGGGCTTCAGATATAAACCCGCATGCCCATACTTATTTTTCTGAAGCCGCTGCCGTCCTCCATTGGTTCTCACACATACCGTTTTCACATTTAATCCAGCATTTAACAAAGTTGTTCTTGATCCCACATTCCACGTTTGGCTGCTTTTCTTTCTCACTAAACTTCTTTCAGTTCATATCTAAGTCAGATTTTTATCAAAAGCAGACTTACCCTAAAAATAGATAGAAAATCACTTCACTGGTGTTGTATAGGTTAGAGGTTCATAGGCTTTGGAACCTTGGTGACCTTTTAAAGGGAAAGGAGGACTGACCCAGTATTGCCAACAATGTGGTTTTCTTTGTCAATAAAGATATTAACAAGTAGCCTACCATCTACTATCACTATAACTTTATAACAGAAAGAACCTTGTAAATTACACTTACTCCAAATGTAGAAAGAATAAAATCTTAGAATAAGAGTCTTTACCAAGAAGGAAAGTTGTCCTCTTTATACATCTGTGTATGTTGTCTCTATTTTGCTCATTTTACCTCAGACCAGAGAAAGCTTGCTCACAGCCTGGCTGGCCCTACTGTGAGAATAAGCATTTGAAAACCACTGGTATCCCTAGATCCAGATTACTTGATTATGCAGGAAAGGGTAGTGTTCCTATTTGCATTGTTTTATATATTCTGATTTGTAACTCACTTTAAATTTTTAAAATGTTTTATTTGTAAAATAATGGAAAAACCATTCTTTTGTAAAACATCACACATTTATGTATTATTTTCACAATTATTAATCAAACACCTACATAACCACCACCATTGTCAAGAAATAGAAACTGTCAGTCCTCCAGAAACCCCCTCTGCCATCTGCCATTTGTGTCTTTGTCATTACAGCAACTTCCCTTGGCCCAGAGTTAACCCCAAACGCATTTTCATCATTATTTTACCACTTTTCATTAATATTTTCCCTCTATATTCTCTAAAAATATATAATTTAGTTTGTTTCTTTTGTTTCTTGCTATTTTGATAAGTATGTCTTACTTTTCTTTTCCTTTCCTTCCATATATATTTTTTTTTTTATCATTCTATTTTTTTACCCCTCCACTAGTTTGGAAGTGAGACACAGCATTTCTGATCTGTTAGTGGTTAGCCTAGGATTACAAAATTGATACTTAACTTATCAAAGTTTAAGGATAATCAAATTATTTACCCTCTTTCAAGATAATATTTTTAATCCATTTATTCCTTTTCCAAAGTATTTGCTATTGCTGTTTGGTGCTTTCTCTCTTCTTTATTTTATTTCCATTAGACATTTTTATTCTCTTCTATAGAGTCCATGTTGGTTTACATTTGACCAAAAGTTGCCTGTTATTTGCTATTTATTTCATCATGCAGCTCAGACTTTCAATGTAGGACCACTTTTCTTTGTACTGGGATATTCTGTAGTATTTCTTATAGGGGGGTCTTGTGGTGACCATCTGTAACAGTGTTTGCTTGTTTGATACTGTCTCTACTTATCCCTCATTCTAGAAATATATACTCTTTGGATATAGAATTTTGAACTGGCATTTATTTTTTTTTTAACACATCAAATAAACCATTCCATTATTTTCTGTCATCCATTATTCCTACAAGAAGTCAGCTGATAGTCTAGCTGCTGTTCTCTGGCTTCTTTTAATATTTTTTCTCATTACCTTCGGTTTTCCACAGTTCCACCATGAATTAGTTTCCTACAGCTGCCTTAACAAAGTACCACAAACCAGGTGGCTTAAAACAACAGAAATTTATTCTCTCACAGTTCTGGAGGTTAGAGTCTGAAATCAGGTATCATCAGGGCCATGCTCCCTCTGAAGTCTAGGAAAGAATCCTTCCTTGCCTATTTATTGCTTCTGGTGGCTCTGGAAATCCTTGATGTCCATTGGCCTGTGGCCACATCACTCCAATCTCTGCTTCTGTCATGATATGGCCTTCTTCTCTATGAGTGTGTCTCCTCTATCTCTCTGTGTCCAAATCTCCCTCTCCTTTCCCTTATTTCCAGTCATTGGATTTAGGTCCATTCTAATCAAGTATGAACTAATCTTCAGTTGATTATATCTGCAAAGGCTCTATTTTCAAATAAGGTCAACTTCATATCAGGGTTTAGGAATTCAGCAGAGTTTTTTTTTTTTAGAGGACAGAATTCAACCCATAATACACCATTATGGGTCCAGATGTCAGTTTCTCTCTATTTTTCCTGGCTGGATTGCTAGACATTTTGAAATTGTTGATTACTGTCATTAATATATTTTCAAAAACTCCCAGCTATTATCTTTTTGAAAGTAGCCTCTTTCACATTCTCACTCTCATTTCAGTTTTAGAATCCAATCAAACATACATTAAATTTTCTCACTCTATTCTCCAAAATTTGGTACTCTTTCCTGTTTCTTCTATTTTTTTGTCTTTCTGAGCTGTATTTCAAATAATTTAATTTCAATTATTATAGTTTTCACTTGTAGAAGTTTTTTTAAAAATTTACTATGTCATTTTTTTTTATAGTTAATTGTTCCCTGCAGATATTTTCAAACCTCTTATTTATTTTGTTCAACATAGACAGCATAGTTGCTCTTATAATCTGTGTTGTGATTCTAACATATGAAATCGGTATAGGCCTCGTTCTGCTAGTTCTTATTCATGTTGATTCTTGTCCTAGTGGCATCTAATTATCCTTGTATGTTAAGAAGTGTTCTTAAAATATTATTATGGGAAGATCTCTGTAGCCTAAGATAAATGTATCCTAGTCCAGAGTGTTTTATATTTTTCTCAAAGGTCAGTGACACTCCTAGTGAGGAATTTTCTCAAATGAAATTAATAGTTTAAATCCTCAGGTTCTATGTGAATGGAGATTAATACATCTCTGTGACAAATTCTCAGGGAGAGGATTGTTCTTTCCCCTTCCTTTTCTTCTTCTCTTAAATTGTTCATGAAACAAGGCAATCTTCTTTAGAGTCCCTTGGGATAGGAATATGAGAACAAGTTTAAAACTGATTCTCTCTTCTCTTTTAAAAAACTTCAGGCAGGTCCTATGTCCATAATTCTGTGAGGCTGATTGACCAAAGCTTAAATGTGTAGTATAAACAAATGCCCCCAGGAAAAGTGCAGTTTGGTTTCTTTGATATTCAGTTTACCTCTCTGGGTACAGATTCTCCTCCCTCTATGTCCCCCAAATAAATTTTCCCTGACAGTCACTCTATCTTTTTCAGCATTTCAGTTTCTTTAAGGATGTTTTTTTAAAAAAATATTTTATCTGGAATTTTTCACTGTTTTCAGTGGAAGAGTTGATCCAAATAACATAGCTTCTCATTACAATCTACCTCACTTTAATTTAAATATACATTTGGTTAATCAAGTTTGTGCTATTTATATAAGCCTTTGTGAGAAAAGGCTTCATAAGAATATGTATTGAAATCTTACAATGAACAGCTTGCTCGTTAGGGCTACATATATGGCATAGAGTTATAATCAAGACAAAACAGCTTTGCCAAAAAATAGGGTGACATGAATAAGAAGAAGAGAAGAGAATTTTTGGATATTTAGAGGAGGGAAAACTCACATCTGTGAAAGATTTGAATTGGGCCTTGAAGGATGCTTATAATTTCAACATGTGGAGATTTGTGGGCAAGGAATTCTAGGGAAGTAAAAAAACATGAACAATGGCAAGAAACAGAATGGGCAGGGAAAAAA
Source organism: Cabassous unicinctus (assembly GCA_029593785.1). Taxonomy (NCBI): domain Eukaryota; kingdom Metazoa; phylum Chordata; class Mammalia; order Cingulata; family Chlamyphoridae; genus Cabassous; species Cabassous unicinctus. Next base: position 40,495 of record JAQZBX010009862.1, read on the forward strand.
AGAAAAGATTTTCCAGTTTCATTGGAAGATAGGATAAAAGGAATGAATTGAGAAGAATTCCTTGTGCTGAGATTTGCCACCAGGGACAAATCTTTAACAATGTGTGTATTTCCCTAGGCATCTTCACTCTAGATGAATCTATCATGGTTATTATTTTGGCAAGCACACATGAAGCAGCAAGGTACCCTTGGTGATAGTGTCTTAAAAGGGCCAGGCCCACTGTGGGGCAAAAGCAAGAGATGAATATGACTATTCTGGGGTCATGGCTTCATCTCATTTAATCCAGGAATGAAAATTTTGCCTCAAAATCATGGGTATTCTATCTAATATGCTGTGTCTGATGTTAGAATCTCAAGTCCTAGAGAAATAGAAGTTACTTGAGGGAGTGATTTATAATCCTTTAGTTTTTCAGGTACTGATACCTTTTTTGTATCAGTGAAGGGCTCAACAGGCTTTTCATTTGCAACTTGCCTCCTGGTTACCTGCTGTGCTTTGTAATTTTAGAACTTCTGCTTAATGTATGGAGTGGACATCTGACTATAGCCATGGGATGTGGCAAATTTATATTCCTGATTGAAAAAAAAAACCCATTAATGAATTGCCTCATGAGGAAGAAGCCCTGTAAATTAGAGTGCCCATTCCTTAATTTATTCTATGAACATTTATTAGCTCCTACCAAGTGTCATGCATTGTTATTTTATACCCTAAAGAGATTCAGGTGAATAGGATATGATCTTGATCCTCAAAATGCTGCAAGTCTGATGGAGGATACAGAATAATATATATGCATGTCATAATAAAAAATGATTAATGTGATTAAAAATAATAAAAAACCATGCTGGGGGACCATAGATCGAGCCACAGCTAGTCTTTTCCCAGGGCAACTGGCTCCAAGTAATGTTCAGCCTATGTATCTCTCTATTTGTTTATTCTGCAAAAATTAATGAGCATCCCATATGTATAAGCCCCTCTGCTAGGTGTCATGAAAGATAGAATGAATCAGACTCAGACCCTTCCCTTGAGAGTCTACAATGAATAGAAAGCATGCCCCAAATTGAGTAATGTAGTGAAAAATAGGCATTGAGAGTTGCTCAAAAATGGCATGAACAGAGGCATAGGTTAGTTTTATGGAAACTCAGAGGAAGGAGAAATTGCTTCTAGTTAGAAAGAATTCTAAATATATCCATGGATAAAGCGACATTTGAACATATTTTTCAAGGATGAGTAAGATTTTGATGCAGAAATGGGGAAACAAGGCTTTTTATAGAGAAATAAGGGGTAGGCAATGATGTAAATATGGGGAATTGTTACCTAATTTATTTGTTCATTCTATAGATATGTAATATACATATAAGTATGATAAGTGATGATCTCTTACCATATCCCATGCACTGTAACTTAATGGAGTCATATTGCTCTTGGAAACTTGATGGAGGTTCCTTAAGGCCTAAGGTGAATGCACCCTAGTCCAGGCTATGCTGTGTTTCCTCTACAAGATGCCTGGGGGTACTACCAGTGAGAGATTCCCTCAAAATAAGTTGAGGAACAACAAGATAGACCAGCAAGCAGTCCAATTTAGTTGGAAAGTCAGTGTGGAACCAGCTTATGGAAGACCTTGAAAAGGATTATGAGAAGAGATGGTTTCATTCTGTAGTCAATGTGGAGCTCTCACAATCATTATTAAAAAATCCTCAAATTAAGAAAATATCACAGTTTTCAGAAACATGCTCAGTGAATGAAGACATAGTTTCTTTAAATGTAATAAAAAGAAGATGTGGGACTTGTTAAAGTGTCTTGAAAGGTATATTCTAAAACTCTATGCAAATAGATGGGAGCATAAATGGCCTGGGAATCTTCTCACTTACAGAATGCTTTCATATTCTTGTATGTCTTTGACCTGTGAACAGGATGGTCATTTCTAAAGAAGTCCTAGTGCAAAGAACCCAATCGGGGCAATTTATTAAGAGAAGATAAAAGAACTAAAACACCGTATCCCAAGAACATGGATGTATCAATTCATCAGTGAGCACTAGAAGCCTGAAAATGTTTTCAAGTGAATACTGAATATATATTCAATGTCGTACCCTACTAAAATAAATGCATAGTGTAAAGTCTACTTCTTCTTTGAGAATTTCTCGTTTCCACATCCAATGAAAGCAGACCAAGTGGCCCTCCCTCTCATCAATCAGATGGGTTAGATTTATTTTTTCTGTTATATCCATCACATGTTCCTCAGAAACCTTAGTGTCACTTTGGACATAAATTCAAAAGCATTATAAATAATTTTAGGGAAAAATTATGCCCCCAAATTGTGTGGTTCTGGAGATAGTATGTTCAGTATGATGCCTGTATGTTGGGTTGTGAGACTTTTTTTCTACTTTCAAATTTTTCACTTAATATTGTACTAATATTTTAATCAGAGGCAACAACTGGTGAATTTTACTTCTAATGACAGAAAACTTTTCCAAGGCATTTAATACACTATTAGCTTTTTCTAGCCACTCATCCAGCCATAACCCTGAAAGCAAAAAAGGAGTAGTATAAAAGGCCTCATTAAAATAATTTGTTTACCTTTTTTAATATTGTTTACTTCCAATGAGAATAATGAACTCAAACATTAAGTAATGTAATACATCCAATTCTCATTCACTATAGTATGACTTTAATAACAAGATGGACTTATTTTTGGGAGTAAAATTATGTGATTTAGCAAAAAGATGAAAATAGTTTTCAATCAGAAAGCTATTCATGAATTATTGAGTATTCTGTGCAAAATGAATATGGAATGACTTTATCTTTGTAATGCGAGTGTTGAACCCTTTATTCAGACCCCTGCTCAAAAAGAGCATGACAAATGGAGGGTCAAACAATAGATCTACCAACCTTAGCTTAATGAAGGCATATTAAATCTCTGTTTAATATTTTAATTCCCATAATGATAGTGCCCTTGCAAAATCAGCATAGTTATTATTGGTGCAGTTTATTAGTATAATCATAGATTATACCATCATATGGACTTGTGATACATTTAATAATTAGAAAAAATAGCAATCTAAACTCTGGAGGATGAAAGGTGGAGATGAAAAATAAGAGGAGGGGGAAGGAAATTGAATTCTAGTGTTTTATTAACATAAACTTTGTAATGAAAGTAATGAAATCAACTGATCAATATTAATATAAATGAAGCCATGTTCTCTGGTTGTAATTTTCTCAAGATTTGGTCATTAACCACAATAAATTCTGTATCTTACATAATTTTTAATAACCACAAAAATCTATGAAATTGATAGTATGCTTTATAAATGGATAAGAGTTTACTGTACCTCAATAAACCTCACCTTAGGCTTTCTGGGAAAACTGTTTTAATTATGAAGCTTGACTCTGTGGTTTATCATTTCAGTCAATGCAATGCATCTGATTTAGAACTTGCATTTTATCAGGATAAAATGGACTTTTACCCCGTAGTGCATTTTTTAGTTTAGATTATGTGTGTGAGTGTGTGTATTTAGTCTTAAAAATTCACTACTAAATTGAAATGCTCTGGAAGTAGAATATCATATTGGGTAGAAATAGTGGCTTTCAAGTCATGGCATCTGGGTTAGGATTTTCTGGTTCACATTTTATTTTCTGCCATAATCCTTGATTATTTTCATTGCAATATAGGGTCAATAAGAGTGCCTAAATCATAAAGTTATTGTGAGATTATGTGAGATAATTAATGTAAAGTTTCTGACACATGGAAAACATAATAAATCTTAATTATAGCCACTATTATTATTATTATTATTATTATCATTGTTGTTGTTAGTACATGAAGCAATAGAACAGAGTGGTTTAAGAGAAGAGGCTTTGGAATTGGACAGAATTGAACTCAGATACCCAGATTGCCACTTAACAGGTATCTGACTTTAGGCTGTATACTTAAATTATCTCTGCCTTAATCTTTTTTTGCGAAAAGAGTTTATTGCGTGGTCAGCCGGCAAGGAAACTGGAGGCAAGCCTCAGATCAGTCTCCTGCCTTAGTCTTCTTAACAGTAATATGGAGATGTATCAGGTAGGGGAACAGTACCCACTGTCCAAAGAGAACCCAAAATTTCTGCAAACCTCGTTTCTTACTCACACCACAGTCTGAAACAGATATGCCTGGTCAGCATTCTGCTACACAGTGATTCTTGCATCTTTTGGCTCTACCATCCCCTAATGGCAGTTGAGGGGAAGATAGAGACCATGGGGAAGGTCAACATGCTCTTCAAAAGTCTGAAGTCTGGAAATGTCTCACATAGAGTTTGCACGTATTCTAGCGGTGAGAGAATGAGAAATGTGGCCCTGCATTGATGCAGTGGGGTTTGGAGAAAATGGAGTCTCTGACTGGTGAGCTGCTTCCCAGTGACAACTCTGGATGTTCGAAGAGGAATCTTAGCACACATTTTGGTGGAGAGGTAGCCGTCTTTGCTACAGGGAGAGTAATGCAGATCAATCATCTTAGTCCTGGTTTCTTAAAAAACAAAGCTGGATTAAGTGTTTATGCTTTCTCTGTGGGTGGTACAAATCCAGGACAGAAAAAGCAAAACAAAAGAAAGTGAGGCAGGAAACGATGGAAAGTAATACAAGGTGATATCTTTCCATCCTGGCTACCACTCTACAGAGAGCCTCAAAGAGACACAGTAGGTCAGCGGGCAGAGGTATCTGCTCGACTTGGCAAGAATCTGTAAATAGGTTGTCTGGAGAAACCTTGAAGTAGTCCGTGGGAGGGAAAGAGGGCTGAAAGGTAACATATCTGCCAGGTTTCTTCCCATCTCCTGCTTACCTGTGTGGGCGGTGGGGAACATGGGAATCCCTGTAATTTCTGAGTAATATTTAGGCAATCTAAGCACCTTTAAAAAAAAAAA
>JAQZBX010009863.1:0-28158 GCA_029593785.1 Cabassous unicinctus
TGTGCAGTGAATGGGCATAACAGTGGTGCAGTGATCTATTGGGTTGGGCTGTGCTGGTCTGTGAGGAGGGTAGGGTAGGGATGGTGGGTTGGACTGTCCATGGAACTGGGGGAAGGGCTGGAGGAGGGAGCAGGTGAACTATGGGGATTTGCAGGTATGTGTTTGAAACTACAATGTTGGGAATGTTCTTTTGGCAAATATGGTAAGGGAGGGTTACTGGTTCAAGGTGTTGGATGTGGGGAGCATGTGGGACAGGGTGCACCTGGTGCAGGCTTCTAGGGAGTGTGTAGTGTTCATATTGTCATAGTGTGTTTTATCGGGAATGTTTGATATAAGAGCAGGAAGGTGTTGGACTCCCATTCTGGGGAGTCCTCCTATAATCTCAGATAGAGTGGCAAGAGTCTCAAGAGAGCATAAGCAGTGCCTAATAGGGGAAAACAGGCCAGTTATGTCAAGCCCTCAATGTTGTTGCAAGTAACTATGAATCTTCTCCTTCAATGAGTTAATCTTGGTGGTTACCATGGGTTCCAAGGGGAGGGGGAGAAATAGAATAGATGGATAATGGGGCATTTTTGGGGTCATGGAATTGTTCTACATGATCTTGCAATGATGGATATATACCACGTTAAACTTCACCAAAATCTATAAAATTGTATAGTCCAAAATATAACCCATAATATAAATCATTGACCATGGTTAGTCGCAAAGTCTCAATATTTGTACATCAATTGTAACAAATGTACCATCCTCATGTAATATGTTATTAATAGTGGAAAGGGGAAAACGGAGAGGATGTTGGGTATATGGGAATCACCTATAGTCTGTATGCGACTTTTCTGTAAACTAAAGCCTCTTTGAAGATGAAATGAAAAAAATAAGACCCAGTGGGAATAAACAGAAGGAGTCACTGTACATACAACAGATCTTATATTGATGAAAGACATTATGTCAATTTTTTTTTACTTTTATATTTTTTAATATTTTATATATTTTTTATTTTTTATTATTTCAAATTAAACTTTTTGTATTTTACACATTTTTAAAGCTATCATTATTATATCATTTTCCTATTAATTTTCTCAGTTATTTTGTTGGCTTCAATTTTGAAGAAGTTTTGGATCACAGAAGGGTTACAACTGTGGCAGGGGAGGATCACTGGTGTGGGGTGTCAGAGATGCATGATGCATGGGAAGAAGTTCACTTGGCATACCTACAAGACATATGAATGTGTTCAAGCGTTCATGGGGCATTGTCACAGTGGGTGGAGTTTCACACAATAACCAAAAGAATACCGAAATCTCATCCTGGGGAGCTCTGCCACATTTTCTGATGGGACAGCAAGAAACCCCCAACCACAGGGGCAGTGACTAGTGAAGGAGGATGGACCATTGAATGGCCCTTGGTAGTGATTACTGTACCTATGAAACTTTACTTTTGAAATTGGTACTTAGCCTATTATTATAGGGTGCCTAAGAGTTGCCTCCTGAGAGCCTCCAAGTTGCTCAAAAAATCCTCTTTTATTTATTTACTTTTATATTTCATTGCATACACTTTCTTTGTATGCCAGTAGATGGCACTTTTAAGTCACCCTCTCATGCTCAAACCCTGGTTGGAATGTATACACTGTAGCTCTGTCTAGCCTGGAATGGGGGAAAAGTATTTTGGACAATGAACCTCAGGGTGGCCTATTCAGAACCAAGCCTCAAAAGCCAAAAATTCTCAGAAGTTTATCTCCTCCCTTAGCTGGCTGCCCCCTCCATTTTCCCAGGGAGGAAATAAATAATTCCCCTCCTCTCTATGTTATCAGTAATCAGTCCAGGTCAGTATGGAGGGTGTTGCACATGTAGGATCTCTTTAGACCCCTTCCAGCTACCAAGGCAAACAATGGCAGAGACAACACAGCCTGTGTCTTGTTGGATGCAGCAGACCAAATTTGTTGGCCAAACACTGAATCAGTCACAGACTGAGTCCCTCTATCTCCTCTTTCCTGGGGAATTGGAGCCCTGCAGTCCCCTCTATCCATTGCTGCCACTACAGGGCCAGAGGACCCAATGCTGTCTTCTCTGAGGATGGAGGATTTGCTCCAGCAGCTGTAGCTGCACCTGCAGCTTTTACTCACAGACCTTTGACACTCTCTTCTGGGTGGTGTCCAGCCTTCCAGTGGTACTCCAAGCCCTAAACAGTTAGCTGGACAGTTTCTGCCTGACTTCTACCTATTTTTCAAGGAGAGAAGTGAGTCCTGTGTCTCTCTAATCCTCCAACTTCCCTGAACTTCATGTATAGTATTTTTAATTGTGCAAGTAAATTTTATGTCATTTAAAGACAGGAATCAGATTTCATATGTCCTCTATAATATTCACAATATCCAGGACACAGTAAATATAAAATATATGATCAACAACCTAAGGAATGACAAATCCTTTTTTGAATAAGTTACCTGATTCCCACAAAATTTTAAATCAGGAAAGCTCTACAAATAGTTAATTATAAAAATAGCAAAATTATTATAAAATTTTGAGAGAAATCATTTATACCTTAAAAATTTTAACGAACTTAATTCTAAGTAATGGCCTTTTTTTAGTTTCCTTGGGATGCCATAAGAAAGTACCACAAACTATGCAACATAAAACGAAAGAAGTTTGTCATTTCACTCATCTGAATGCTAGAAGTCTAAATCAAGTTTCCATCTGGGCTGTGATTTCTCTGAGACTGGTAGAATCCTGTCTTACCTCTTCCTAGGTTTTGGTAGTTTGCTGCCAATCCTTGGTGTTCCTTGCCTTGCAGCATTCAACCCCTATCTCAACCATCATGTGGCATTCTCCTCTGTGTTTGCAGTATCTCCTTTCTCCTCCTTATAGGGACACCAGTCACAGTGGATAAGGGCCCTCTCTAATCCAGTCTGGCTTCATTTTAGCTAATCACATCTTCAAAGATTTTAATTCCAAATAATGTCAGATCCACATGACTCTGCATTAGGACTTTTCCCAATATTATACCAATGCCTTGAGAACTCATTAGATGTTTACAATACATCATACATCAATTCCCCCATTCATACCAGGAATTTCCAAAAGTTGTATTAGAAATCCCCACATATTCCCCACCTCCCACACCTCCCACAACACCTTAAAAATATATATATATATATATATATAATAACATTTATGTAAGCAAATGCACATATATGCATATGTATTTATATATCATCTTACAAATATTCATATGTATTGTGAAAATTTTTGATTTTTACCGACAATAGAAAAATCAAACAATAGATGAATAGGTAAATAAATGAACAAGAATTTTAAAAAGAAATCCCCACATATTATAATAGTTACCCCATTACTCACTCTAAGTGTCCTGATACTAAACCAGTGCCCCATCCATCACTGGAAGTTTATCAATATTACACCAGTGCCCAAAAGTTTCTTAATATAATACCTGTGTCCATTCCACATTAAAAGTCTCCCAATACTTTATAAACATCTATGTATGTCTCAATTATCCACTGAAAAATGCACACTATTATACCATTGACTCTATTCCACATTAGAAGTTTCCCATTATTATATGTCAGTACTCTCATTTCTTATCAGATGTTTCTTAATATTATATGAGTGGGACCCTTTTCACATTGAAAGTTTCTCAATATTATACGAATTTTCCAATTCCTAATTGAAAGCTTACTAATATTATATCAGTTCCCTCTTCCTCCTTAGAATGCCCGCCAACTATAACAATATTTCCATTCCTCATTACAACTTTCTAAATAGTTTATCAGTTCCTCCTTCCACATGGGACATATCCAAAAATTATGCCAGTGTCCACATTCCTCATTGTGAGCCCCCAATATTTTGGCAGTGATGCAATTCTAATTTAAAATGTCACAGTATTATTCCATAGTCCCCATCCTCCACCACATGTTTCACAGTATTATTATACATTACTTCCTCTACTCACAGGGAATTTATCAACAATATGAAGTACCCCCATTCCTTATAAGAATATCAATAATATTATGCTACTATCCCAATCCCTCATCACAATTATCTCCCATTGTAGGATTGAAACCATTCCTCAACAGTTTTCTGATATTTTACCATCACCCATTTTCCTCATCAGGAATGTTTCCATATTATGCCATATCCCTTAATACTTAATGGAATTTCCAACATATTATGTAAGGTCCCAATTCCTTACAGGGACTTTCAGAATATTACAGTATTTCCACTATCCTTGTCTGAAGATTTCCAATATTATACTAATGTACCTTACCCCCTATGAATTTTCAAAATATTTTACCACTGTCCCATTCTTTTTATTCATACATATTTTATTTTGAAATAAATTCAAACTTAGAAGACAGTTGTATACATAACACAAAACCTATACAGAGAACTCAAACACACCATCCCAGATACCCATATTCACCAATTTTAACATACTGCAAAATTTTATGTGTCTTTCTCTCATCTAGCTTCTAAACATTTGAGAGTAGATTTTATAAATCAATCTCCTTGAACACATATTACTTCCATGTACATTTCCAAAGAACTAAGATATTCACTTAAGTAACTATCTGGATACAGTTAGCAAGTTAAAGAATTTGACAGTGATAAAAAGCCGACAGACTATATTCTAATTTTTTATATGTCCCATTAATGTGCTTATGAGTTTTTTTTCCTCCATCATTAGATACAATGCAGGATCATATATTGCATATAATTGTCATTTAGCTACCCTTTTTTGGTGGAAACATCAAATATAAAGTTTCTATTCTCAACTATTCCCCAGCACAACATTTAGTGGGATTAATCACATTCTCAGTGTTGTACAAATCTCACTTTCAGCCATTACAGGTCTTTCCCATCACCTAAAAAAGAAGCTATGCATCTATTAAGCATTAATTCCTCATTTTCCTCTCACCTACTCTTCACAAGCTCCTTTCTATTTTCTTTCTCTATGACTTTGCATATTCTAGCTATTTCATATAAGTGAAATCAGAAATTTCTGTCCCTTTCTGTCAGACTTATTTTATTTGACATGAAGTCTTCAAAGTTGATGCATGTAGTATCAGGCATCAAAACTTAATTAGGCTGGATAAGATTCCATTGAAAAGCTATACTACATTTGCTTTTCATCTCATCATTTGATAGACATTTAGGTTATACCCAGCTTTGGCTATTGTGAATAATGTTTCTATCAATGCTAGTGCACAAATATCCATCTAAGTTCATGCATTTGATTTTTTTAGGTATGTATTTAGATTTTTGTTTTTTGGGTCATATGATAGTTCTATGTTTAACTTTTTGAGGAAACGCAAACTGTTTTTCATGGAAGCTGCACCATTTTACATCCCCACCAACAATGTAAGGTGGTCTCTATTCCTCCACATCTTTCCCAGCACATTTCCTAAGAATTGGGATATTCATTTATGTAACTATCTTGATACAGTTAGCAAGTTAAATAATTTGACATTGATATAAATCTTTTGTTGTTTTAATAATAGTTATTCTAGTGTGTGTGAAGTTGTATCTCAGTGTGGTTTTAATCTACATCTTCCTGATGGCTGTTGTACTTATTGGTCATTTGTATATCTTCTTTGGAAATATTCATTTATTAGTCAGTTTTTTGCCTTTTGTGTTGTTAAGTAGGTGTTATTTATATATTCTGGATGTTAAACTCTTATCAGATAGATGTTTACCAAATACTTTCTCCCATTCTTTTGACTGTCTTTTCACTTTCATGATAATGTACTTAAATACATAAACATTTTTTAATTTCTTAAGTCCAATTATTCTGTGTGTTTTTTTTTCCATTGATGCTCCTGCTTTTGTTATAGATTAAGAAACCACTGCCTAATATAAAGTCTTGGAAATATTTCTGCATGTTTTCTTCTAATAGTTTTAGAGCTTTTGTGCTTTAAGTTTTGATCTATTTTGAATGATTTTTTTATAGTGTGCAGTAGGGTTCCACTTTCCTTCATTTTTATGGAGATATCCAGTTTTCTGAGCACTGATTGTTGAAGAGATTTTTCTTTACACACTGAGTGGACTTGGCTCCCATGTCAAAAATCAAATGACTGTAGATGTGTAGATGTATGAATTTATTTCTGCATTCACAAGTCTATTCTATTAATCTATGTGTTTGTCCTTTTGCTAGAGCCACACTATTTTGATTACTGTAGCTTTGTAATACATTTTGAATTGGGGAAGTATGAGTCCTCCAACCTTGATCTTTCTCAAATGTTTTTGGCTATTTGGGGTTCCTTGCACTTCAATATAAATTTGATAATTAGAAGCCTATTTATTTCTGCAAAGTGTACTATTGGATTTTGATTGGCATTGTATTAAATTTGTAAATTGCTTTGGGTAGTATTGATATCCTAGTGATATTAAGTCTTCTAATATACAAGGACAGAATATTTTTCCATTTATTTAGGTTTATATGGTTTCTTTCAGTAACGTTTTACATTTTTCTATAGAAAATTTTTTTGCATCCTTGGATATACTTATTCTTAGATATTTTATTATTTCAGTTGTTTTTAAATGGGATATTCTTCTTGATTTAATTTTCATATAGCTCATTGCTGGCATATAGAAATATGACTGATTTTTATGTGTTGAACTTATACCCTGCTACTTTGCTGAATTCATTTATGAGCTATAATAGCTTTCTTATACATTATTTGGTATTTTTTACATATAAAGTCATGTCATCTGTAAATAGAAAGTTTTATTCCTTTTTCCAATTTGGACAGTTTTGTATTTCAATTTCCCTTATAATTACTCCAACATAACAGTGATGGTAGTGTGTATTCTTTTCTTATGCTTGATCTAGGGAAGAAAGCTATCATTCCTGCACCACTGTGAATCATGTTAGCTGTGATTTTTTCATATATGCTTTTTTGTCATGTTGAGGAAACACCTTTCTATTCCTAGTTTTATGAGTTTTTTTTTAAGAATGGGTACTTGATTTTGTCAAAGGCCTTTTCTGCATCAATTCAGATTATCTTTTTTATTATTATTTCATATGATTAATATGGAATATTAATTTCCTTCTGTTGAACCACCCTTGCATTCCTAGGTTAAATATCACTTGATAATGTTGTATAATTCTTTTGATTTGCAATTTGATTCAGTTGCCTTCTTTTTTTGAGGATATTTGCATCTAAATTCTCAAGGAATATTGATCTGTTATCTTTTTTTCTTGTGATATTTCTGTCTGGCTTTGGTATTAGGATAATGCTAATCTCATAAAATGAATCTGGATTTATTTCTCTCCTCTTCAATTTTTGGGAAGATTTTGAGAACTATGGGTAACAATTCCGCTTTGAAGGTTTTGTAAAATTCAACAGTGAATCCATCAGTTCTTGTACTTTTTTTGTTGGGAACTATTGATTAATGCTTCAATTTCTATGCTATTGGTCTTTTGAGATATTCTATATTTTTAGTCAATGCAGTTTGTGTTTCTAGAAATTTATCAATTTAATATGGGTTGTCTAATTTGATGGTGTGTGTTATAATTAGGCTAATGTGTCAACTCAACCAGGTAATGGTGCCTACTTGTTTCATCAAGCATGCATGGGGCTAGTTCTAATATAAGAATATTTCATGGACTTAAGTCATCAGTGAAGTAATTGCATGGATGGCTGATTACATCTACAATGAAATAAGGAGATTGCCATCAGCAATGAGTGAGGTATCATCCAATCAGTTGAAGGCCTTAAAAAGAGAAGCGATTTCAGGATTCAGAGAGAAAATTCCATTCTCTACTTCAGATAATCAGTTTCTTCTGTGGAACTCAATGAGGACTTTAATGGAAGTCCCTGGCTTGCAGCCTGCCCTATGAAAGTTGGACTTGTGCATCCTCACAGTTGCTTGAGGAAATACTAAAAAATCTCATACTTTAAAGATATGTCCTGTAGTTCTGTTTCCCTAGAGAACCCTGACTAATACACAGTGCAATTCTTCATATTACCTTTTATAATCCTTTTTCTTTCTGTAAAGTCTATACTAAGGGTCCATTTTTCATTTCTGGTTTTTATTTGCATCCTTTCTCATGTTTTTCTTTCTCAGTCTATCTAAATATTTGTGAATTTTAATGATCCATTCAAAGAAATAACTTTTGGTTTTTGTTGATTTTCTATACTGTTTTTCTATCTTCTCTTTCATATATCACCACACTATTCTTTATTGTTTCCTTTCTTCACCTCAATTTGTGTTTGGTTTCCTCCTTTTGTTCTATTTCAAAGTGTGAAGTTAGTTTACTCATTTTAGAATTTCTTCTATTTTTATGTAAGCATTTAAAACTATGTATTTTCTTCTGAGCTCAGCATATGCTGCATGCCATAAATTTTGGTATGTTATTGTCCCAATTTCATTCATCTCAACATTTTTACTAAGTTAACTTCTGATCTCTTCTTTGACCAAATCAGTTGCAATGGCGTATATTGTGTAATCTCCACATATTTGTGTATTTTCTAGTAACCTCTATGTCATTGATGTCTAATTTCATTCCATTGGATTTGAGAGGATAGTTTGTATGATTTCAATCATTTTAAATTTATTGTTATTTGTTCTGTGACCTTTATAGTCTATCCTAAAGGTGATCATTTATACTTGAAAAGAATGATTACTCTTGGTTTTTTTGGATGAAGGGTTCTATGTATATATACTAGTGTTTCAGGTGTTATGTGAAGATGCTTTTGGTGATGAGGCACACACATATATAGCCAACCAGTGAAAAATACATGAAAGGGCACCTTTCTTAGATCAAAAAGCATGGTGGATTAGAGTGGAGAATGAGAGAGGGCAGAGGGTCTATGACTTACCTAACCTGGACTCCTGTGAGGTTCCGTGGAGGAAGTGGGAGAAAACACATGTGGTTCCTGTGATTTTGCCTTATTGTGATCCAGAAGGCGGGGCTAAGATTTTCCTGCAAATAAGAGGAATTGGTTGTTTCAAACAATACTGCATGAAAGACAGAAGCAGGAAGGGCTGTTTGGAGAAACTGAAACAGCTGCTTTTCATCCAAACCGTATGAAAGTACCTGCCCTGCTAGTACTTTAAGCAGCATGACAGAGTAGAAGTAGCAAGATGCCTTTTGTATAAGCGGCAGGGGCATTCCAGAGAAGCTAGCAGCAGCCCTTATCATCCCAAAACAAAGAAAGGTACAGCCCACAGCAGGGATACCTGGGGTGGTTGCTTAGAAGGGCAAGTTATGACTAGGATAGGCAGGATGATGAGGCACCAAATGCAATTTCTTTTATGCCATTACCATCCATCCTAAAGTCTCAGCATCATTTTAAAGATGGCTGTGGACTGAATAGTTGAAATAGTTAAGGTATTTAAGTTGTTCCTTATGATTTAAATGATCAGCCTAAATAAGGGCACCATAATCATAATTAAAATTTATAACTAGTAATTGAAGGCCTGGTGGGGCCAGCCTCCCCAGCTATCCATGAAAAAAAAAAGCCCAGTGTGGGCTTAAAGATAGTGAGGGTTTGGGAGCAATTTTAAATTTTAAGAAAGGTATTGGGGATATTATCAATAATGTGTACCCATCATTTCATCTTTTGTAAATTATATTGGACATGCCCTGAGTTGATATTGTACATGCATCCAGCTATATTGGTAATAGAACAGACTACTCAGAAGCAGAAGAGTTAAGAATTGTGGAAGGTGTGTATAATGGTTACACTAATGTGTCAACTCTGCCAGGTAAATGTGCCTGGTTGTTTGGTCAAGCAAGCACTGGGCTAATTGTAATACAAGGACATTTATGTGCTTTAGTCATCAGTGAGTTTACTGCATAGATCGCTGAGTACATCGACGATCAATCAGGGAGATTGCCATCAACAATGAGTGACATTTTATCCAATCAGTTGAATTCCTTAAAAGGGGAAGTGATTTCAGCATTCAGGGAGAATTTCCCAGTTCACCTTTGGACAGCCAGCATCTCCCAGAAACTCATCAAGGCCTTCATTGGATTTCCATCAGAGCCCTTGGTTTGCAGCCTGCCTGAGGATCCTTGGCTTGTTCATCCACCCAGTCATGTAAGAAAATCTTATAAAATCTCATACTATTTACATGCATCTCCTGTTGATTCTCTTCCTTAGAAAACCATGACCAATACAGTGTGGCTTACAGTTTTAGTTTTCCAGGCATTAAGGTACTGCATGTGCCCTCTAGACTAGTAAATGGCAATCTCTGTGAAATATAATTCCAAGTTTGTGTCCCAAAGCTGCGAGCAGCACTGTAAGTCCTATACTCCAACTTCTGTGGTGGATTCAACTAGAGACAAAAATCCTCTGTGGTGACGAGTTCATGGCCTGGGTTGAAGTAGTCTGAGGCAGTGATTGCTGAGGCCAGTGCATGGCTGGGTATCCATCCCGAGTAACAAACCATAAAGTATAGGCAATTTTACCACGGATTTTAAATACTGTTGGGCAGCTCTAGTCATGATAACCCTTTATGTTTTGTAAAATGGTTGTCATCCATGACTTTTAGGGTGTTACCTAGGACACAGAGCAAACCTTTGGCTGTGTGTTCTGATGTAACCCCCTGCACATTTCTCCACAGGAAGAGTACATTTTGTCCACATTTATATGCTGCTTGGGTGCTTATTTTTGAAGACCCTCTTTTTAACCTAAGCTCCTGTCTTATGAGTATGCACAGTATCTGGGGTAGAGGAAAATTCTCCATGCAGGTTTGATTTAATCATAAATGTGAGGCCTTTGGTGCTGTGTGAGGATGCCATTCAGTTCATGCCTTGGTAAAAGATCATTTATTCATTGGCACCAGTGGACAGTTTCGATATATATGTGAGGTGGCTTTGGGTCCTCAGCCACATTTGATGACATGTTGAGGAACAAGAGCCATCCTTTGACCTACCCCTGTGTACAAATTTAGGATTACTTCAGTATCATTTGAACATACCTGGCCTGCATGGTGAGGCCACATGAGTTGACCCATACAGCCAACAAAACTATTAAGGACACAGAGCTGGGGTGAACATTCACATTGAGCTAGGTGTTGAAGACTAGCTTCTAGGAATGTTACTTATACCATGACATCTCAATTTGGTGTTGATTTTCCTTCACTGAGAATTTGCATAATGCTTTTACTCAGAGTATGGTTTATGTCTGGTGTTTGCCAGCCTCTATGTTGTAGCTTGTATGGGTAGTAGGTATGGCAGGATATAAGGAGGTCATTTTTAAATATGACTGTCATCTACCACTCGTAGCTTTTCTGAATCTCTAAAGGTGATCCAGATTTTTGACTGCTCAGTTTGGGAGCAATAATCTCCAAATTCAAGTTGTTTCAGAAGTGATGGGAAGTGTCCCTATGAAATAAATATGTCAATGGGAGAAGAATTTAACACTCCCTCTTTGAAATATGACCCCATCCCTGGGATGCCAGTGTTTGGATTGGGAGCACAAGTCATAGTCTTTAGTAACTATTTTGGCCAGTGATAGGCCTAGATGCAATCCCTTTTTATGAGACCTCTCTATCAGGGCAGAGGAGCCTCTGAATCCTAAGGGGCTATGGGCGCAGACTGCTAGTTGGTAGCAAAAGCTTCAGGGGCCTGAGTGGGGAGTGTCAGAAGGACCCACCAGGTATGCTGTGTAGGAATTACTTTTAGATAACTTTTCAGCAGTGTCTTTGAAAAGTTACTCTGGTGTGGTGAGTTGAGTGTATGTGTTTTAGTTTCCTAGGTTAATCAAGCAAATACCATGTAATGGGTTTGGTTAAACAATGGGAATTTATTCACACATGGTTGTGAGTCCAGGAAACTGTCCAAATCAAGGCATCATCAAGAAGATTCTTTTCCATAAAGACAGTGGTATTCTGGGACATGCTGACAGTGATCCTCTGTTACATGACAAGGTACAGGGCAACATCCTTATCTCTTCTTTCTCTTCCAAGTTGCTTTATAGCCTCTTGCTTTCTGTGGCTTTGTATCTCTTCGTCTGAATTTCATTCTCTTCAAAGGGCTCCAGTAATAGGATTCAGACCCTTCCTAGTTGAGGTAGGTCACACCTTAATTGAAGTAATCTCATCAAAAGGTTCTACTAACAATGGGTTCATACCCACAGGAATGGCTTAAATTTAAGAACATGTGTTAATAGGTACCTACAGCTTCAAAGTACTACAAAGTGGAAATAAGTGAGATTGTGAGCTGTTTCTAAATCTGGAAACACCCACAAGTGCCTTTCTTGTTTGAAAAAAAAATTGTTCCATTGATCTGATCCACCTCCCAGCCCTTTGACTACAGACCAAGATTCAATGAAGATTTGGAAAATAGGCAACTGGAAACTCAGAGCATCCTAGATGACCAACTGGACCAGTTCTAGCTCTGCCAACTGTGCAGAGTACAAACAGTGATCTTGGGTAAATGGCATGGTTGAGGAAAGGTGATATTTTGTGACCCTGTGGTGAGTTGCATTGTGTATCATGATAGTATTGCCATCAGTGTGATATACCGACTTCCTTTCCATGTCAGACAGTTGGTCCCAATGAGCTTCCCACATGGTAGTGAAAGGTCACTGGGGATGCTATTCCTAGTATCTCAAGACCTGAGGACAAGGGTTTTGAGCATGTGGAAAGCCATATCCACCTATAATTTAGAAAGGCCTATTTTTGAGGTTTAGCCCTCTCTCATAGGTATCATTTCAATTTTTCCAGTGAGGCTTCAGTGGCTATTATGAGCTCCTGGTGGGATTATCTCTCACCCATGGCATTAGGGAAATCTAGTGCACAGTCTGAATGGTTGTGTCCTCTAAGCACCTTAATTATAGAGATCCCAATAAGCAGCCATTTTAATGGGTATATATTGGGCAGGAGACAAGGGAGCCTCTTAGTCCAAAAACCCTTTGAGGGCCATTGTTGGCCATGACTAGTATAAGGACTCCAAGAGGCATATGTGGAGTTAGCCAAGGCCTCTCATCCAAAATCTGCTCCCAATGGGACATGGGGCATGGCTTGGAAAATGGCTTGTTTAGAGGCACATTGGTGGGGCTCTCCCCAGTGGAAGGAGCAGATGTATATGTGATTTTTGCAAATGGGCTGTAATGAAAGTGAGAGAGGTGGGACAGCCTTATTTCTGTAAACAATGAGTGAATGTGGGTAGGTCCTCTCAGAGGCCTTATTTAGAGTTAACCCATAATCAAATGTCAACTATATAGTCCCAGTATTAAGTGGTTTTTTAAAGACGATTTCTTAAGTTCTTGGCAGCAGTGATTAAGAATTTTTTTTAGGTTTAGGTAAATCATGATGACCAAGTCAGTCATAGCAAATCAATTGCCCATGTCCCTAAGTACCCATGTATATCTTTTATTAATTAGGTGGTATTAGGAAGAGAAACTTTGATGAACAGAACTTGTGTATTAATGTTGATATATGTGATAGCTGATCACACTTCAATAGTGAAGACTTGAAAAACTGGCCAATTAGGACTATTATAGGGAGAAATAGTGGGTATAAATTCTTACCCTATGTGGAGAACTTGGATTATAGGCAGGATCCCAACAGTGCCTTGTTTCAGGTGATAATGTTGCATTTGTTAGTTGACTGGCAAGCACAATCCCACAGGGTCCCATTTATCATAGCTCTCCATGGCCTTTAGCATAAGATAGGATTTGTGACTGTGATGTGAGTGCCCTCATGTCCTGCCAATAAATCCACTCCATCCATAGCCTCAAGATAGTATGAGCTCTAGAGTCCTCAGGATCTCATACTTTTGATTGAGGCTTTGTTTACTATGGCATTTTGTGAAATCTGCCTGAGAACTGCATATGTGTAATCTCTGGAATGACTTCCCAATTCACTTTGAAATCTTTTAGCCATAAAATACTCTGTTTTATTTAATATTTCCCCTTTTTGGTCAAGGTCTTTTTACCAAATGCATCAGTGATTAATGCTTGGTAATAATCCCTCCATGCCAGGCAGGCTTCTCCCTGGGAACCATGTTCCATGTTTGGAGGAAGGTAGAGGGTTTATTCGCAGATTTTGCTTAGAGGCAGACAACAATTGAGTAACAAGGAAGTTGTCATTAATTATTATTTGGCCTAATTTCATTATTGCAGGAATAAGGCTCATAAGTGCAAGCATTAAATTCTAGGGCTTGACATATTGGCCTATTTTCTTTTATTGAATAAGGCTTTTATTTTTCAGGGATTTTTGCCAGTTTTTTCGAGAAAATAGGAAGACATCCCCAGGATGGAAGTTTAATATTTTGTTAGCTACTTTGTCTCTACCCAGAAAACATACCTATGGCAACAATAATATATTTATACCCCATAGAAGTATACCTTAGATGCATTTCCCACCTATACCACATGTATCAGTCAGCCAAAGGGGTGCTGAAACAAAGTACCAGAAATCTGTTGGCATTTATAAAGGGTATTTACTTGGGGTAAAAACTTACAGTTACAAGGCCCTAAAGAGTCCAAGTCAAGGCTGCTTTCTCACCAACATCTGTTGCCACATGTTGAAGCAAGATGGTGGGCAATCTCTGCCTGATCTCTCAGGACTTCTCCCTTTTCTCTCTGTAGGCTGGCATAGGGTTTGTCTCTAAAGTATTCTTATGTCGATCTGGCAAAGGGCTCGTTTCCTTCCAGGACTTATCAGCTGCTCAGCTACTCTGTTCCCTTCAGCTGCAAACTATCAGGCAAATGCCTCATCTTTCCCCAGGGCTTGAGGATCAAAATTGACAATGTTCTCTCCTCTTCCCTACCTTTGGTGCTCTCTCTCTTTCTGTGTGTCTTCCAGAGTGAGTGTACATTTATATAGGACCAAGGGGGCAGGGACTCAAACCCGGAGTCATGCCCTACTGATGTGGTCAGATCAAAGCCCTAATCTTAACAGGTAATTTAATCAAGAAATGTCATCTGAATCTAATGCATTCAAAGGGTATCATATCAAGAGGAACAAACCATTTACAAACATAATCTTTTTCTTTTTGGGGTTACATAAATAATATCAAACTGTCACACCACCCTACTATCAATGCCCTATACTTGTGATGCACCTTTATTACAGCTCCTGAAAGAGCTTTCTTATGTTTGTATTAGTAACAACAATCCTCAGCCACCCCACAGTTTACTGTGTCATACAGTCCCCCATTTTATCTTCTAACTTTCTTTTGAGAAACATATATAGCCTCAATCTTTCAACCCTGTTCATACACACACTCTTAAGTGCTGTTAATTACACACATTTAACTCTTCCACCATCACCTCCATCCATTTCCTAACCATTACAATCAACCTAATTATAAATTCTGTACAGATTGAAAATTGGTCACCCTTCTCTGCTTCCATTCTATCTCCTGGTAACCTATATTCCCTTCTATACTTCCATAGGTCTGCATTATACATAGCTCATATTAGCGAGGCCATAAAACATTTGTCCTATTGTGTCTTGTTTATTTCACTCAACATAATGTCCATAAGGTACATGCATCAGTACCTGAGGAGTCTTACCTTTCTTAAACACTTTAGAAACTTCCTCTGGTGTGAGGGGGTGCTGGCAAAATATGCTCAGTCTCCTTTAATTATTTGTCCAGTAGTTCCTTAGCTGCCTTGCATCAGATTAGAACGTCTATATTCCATGAAGATGGGGGGTGAATAGTGACAGCATCAGAGAAAGCAGTAGTAGCAAAATAAGGAAGGCAGGTGGCAGATCCTTGGAGCACTGTTGATATGCAGTGTTCCATTATGCTTCTCATGGAGGAGTGCCCCTCATGCTAGGGGTGGGTTTCAGACCTGGACGCAAGGTCCACACACAAAGTGGTTGGGATCTCCCACAGCAGTCTCCCAGCTGCTGTGGTCCAGGCGCCGGGAAGCCTAATAATCACTCTTTTGACTCATTAGTGTTTAGCCCTAGTGGCCTCACTCTCTAGTCACAACTCAGGCTTGGACACCTGTCTTCCACCTTGAAAGTTCCTACCGTGGGAACTGAAAGAATACCTGTTATGGAGCCATTTTTGCCCAGTGTCTGTCTCACCTGACACCAGTTGTAACTGAGGTAATGCTAGAAATAACAGGGTTTCCCCTCTTGTCATAGTAGGGCTGGCCTTTTATTGATCCTGGGGAAGTCTCTGATCAATGGGACCACAAATTTGTTGTCAAAAACTTAGGGAACATCCAGCAGAGACAACAGGCAGTGGCACAAAGCAACACAATTGTATGACAGCAAAGCATGGACCCTTCCTAGATAAAATTATCTATCTGAGAGAGGCAATTAGTAAGTCAAGAGCAGCCCAAAGGGATCATCCTTCAAAGCGTCATGCTTGCTGTCCCACTTGTTTCAAATTGGTTAAAATGGATTTTAAGCTGGGGTTCTGTTGGATGGAAGTCAGGTACAACATAAAGGGAAACTGAGGTGAAAATGCATAAGGAAGGATCTTTTGTTACTCAGAGGTCCCAGAAAGTAGGGAGACAGGAGTTTTTGACAGGAAATGTGATAGATTCAGATGGCTCAACCAACAGGTGGGGAGCAACAAGTAATAGGAGGGACCCCTATGTTTCTGGCTTGACTGTGGTTCAGGGTGGAGGTTAAGAGGTTTCCCACAGGAGTCAAGAATTGGTTAGTTTATAGCAAGCATTGTGAAAAGGTGAAGGGAATGGGGTCTAAGGGTGGTGGGGATGGTGAGCTTATCATGTGGGAACAGCTGGGGTTTATGGTGAGATGTGTGGGTGGTAAGAGTGGTGGCTGCAGATGTAGCCTTTGCCGTCTGGGGAAATGTATGCCTCAGGGCTGGAAAGCTGCTAATTAACTAGGCCAAAAGAGAGTGTTGAGGCAAGTGGCTTGGCCAAAGTAAGATGGATTCTGAAGCAGCTCACAAATAATTTTGGTATTTATGACACTGTGAAGCATAACGATTGTCTGTATTAAGACTGTAGTTTTCTGATAGCTTGGGTTCAGTGTAAAAATAGGCTGCTATTACTGTGAAACAAATTTGATATGTGCCTACTTGTTAGGGTTGCAAAACAGCTAAGCATAATAATTTCCTAGTGATGAACTAAAACAATGAATAGTGATATCATATTATTTCCTGTGCCTCCTTAAATATCTTAGGTTTGGTCTTTATCAAACTTTGTTTTTTGAAATTTGAAAATTCAAATCACTTGAATTTTTTGCCTGTTCATTGTGAACTTTTCCTTACCATCTTAATTAAAATCTATATATTGCTCTTGATCACAACTTTCCAAGGACTTTGATTCCTATTATCATCCATAGAACATTCTGGATTCTCTTCAGCAGGTATCATGACATTTGAGCTGCAGAAGATTCTGAATCCACCTGAGGAAAGCATTTCCAAGCTTTTCTCTGAAACCCAATTCACTCCAGACACGATGAGCCCACTCTGCAGACAAGTAGTGGAGTAGATTCTCTCCTTGATATTTTCTATATCTTCTCTCCATCATTGAGTTTATACATTTAATTAGGCAATTTCTTCTCTTGATAAACACAGACAGGTATCAAATTACTGCTCTTGCACTGCTGAAGTTTTTAACCACTAAGGTAAATAAATTTATTTGCATGAGATTAATGTAACTAATTATTTCAGCCAGTGGTTATATTTGTGAGAAAATCATCAACACAAATATTTGATTAAAGGGATTTGATTGTTCTATTTGTCATTATTCTTTGTAAATGTATTGTCAAATAGAAATAGGTAAACAAAATTATTTAGTAGAGTTTGCTTTGATTTTTAATATTTTAATGAGTTTTGGATATACCTAAGATTAGCTTGGAGTCAGAAAACAAAACAATTCATTGATATGTTGGGTTTTGACCCCAGTGCTGGACTCCCTCCCCTGGTATAAGTGGGAAGAGAGGTAGTTCTATGCAGGAGTCAGTATCACCCAGAGACAATGCAATGATTTGCCTAAGGCTGTTTCTCTGTAGATGATAGTTAAATCCTGTTAGAGATAGCTGGGTTGCAGAGGTCATGTCAGTGAGTTTCAGTTTCAGTTTGGGAAAATGAAACTCAAATTTATTTGTAGTTTCCCCCATTTCAAATAGTGAGACTGTGCCAGAACATGGCTAGGACTCATGTCTCCTTCATACCATTACTCATCATTCCATAGGGAATGTATTTTTTTCAATTTCTTTGAACTTGATTTACAGCTAATATGAGTGAAATAATGAAGTGTATGGAGGGGGTGGATTTGGAATTAGGATACTCCTATCAAGTCAATTTTGTAGTGGGATTGCATGGTGAGAAAGGAGAAAGATGGACCCAGGTTAGTGGGAAAGGCCCAGTCTTCCATTCTTCTCAGGCCATTTTGGAGCAACACCCTAGTTAAGTCATTTCTTTCTCAGAGATTGTTGTAATCCCAAATAAAATGTATGGAGTCTATTGGGGTGAGATGAATGACCCAAAATGCTCCAGTAAATATATTGCTTCCACAAAATTCAAGTGATATGTGTTATTTTGGCCTTGAACAATCTTTGAGAACATAGTGAGGCTGAGCTGAAATAAGAACAACCTTACTCCCTCCATCTGTGTATCTTTCATGTCCCATTCAGCAGTTCCTCCCTGACCTTATCACTTTACCTTATCAATAGAAAGAGGATTGAGGAACATTCACCCAAGGTGCTCCTGGCTGCCTTAGTTGACTTATGTTCAGGAATGGGAAGAAATGGATAAAAACCTTTTTATAACTGACATGAAGACAATTCATCCATACAGTCCATTTGTTTCTCAGTTGATGTATGAATTTAAACTGGACAGAATTGGAAGCAGGATTTATTTATTAAATATTGAATTCAATCATTATTACAGGTAAAAATTTCAAAAGTTATATCTAATGGTGTATATATTTGTGTGGAGGGGATTTGTGTCATTTTTATAGATGTGTTAATTACCAATCATTTGTGGATGAATGAATCAATCAATGTTTGATTACCTATTAAGGAAACCCATAATAGATATGTGTTTGGATAGATACATGGATAGATAAATACATACATATATAAAGATAGATGGGTACAAATAAATACAGATGTATACATTTTATGTAGGTAATACACTCATTTTTATATTTGTAATTGGATTTTACATACCCTCAATTCTTAATTACTAGCAACTGAAAGAAAATTTTTGATTAACTAAAAGTTTTTCAGTAAAAATATAAATGATCCCTCTATATAATGTTTTTCCCCTTTGTGGTAGTTTGATATTATTGATGAGTTACAGAAAGAAATACTGATTATATTTGCAAACAGATCTGCTCCTCTGGGCTAGTGACATCCTTAGATTACATTAAATTCAGAGGTTTCACTTTTACTTGATTAAATTATGACTAGGGCTTTGATTGGGCCATGTCAGTAAGACATTGAGTCCCCGCCCCCTTGGTGGGTGGGGACTCATAGAGAAAATGACATAGCAGAGAACACAAAGTCAGCTGGAGTTTTGATATTGGAGTCCTGGGAAGTAAACATACAGAGAAGCAGATACATGAAGAAAGAGAGTAGGCTCCATTAGGTTCCGCAGATGCCCCAGGAAGAGAGATGAGCCATTAGCCTGATAGTCTATAGCTGGCCTTGTGGAAAGGGCAAAACAGCTGAGCCCAGAGAGAATTGAGTCCTGGGAAGAGAGGAACCCAGGAAGTCTGAACCCTTGTGAATGTCAGCAGCCATCTTGCTGCTCCAACAAGTGTCAACAGACATTGGTGAGGGAAGTAAATCATGCTTTATGATCTGGTAACTGTAACTTTCTTTCCCAAATAAATACCCTTTTATAAAAGCCAACAGATTTCTGGTATTTTGCATCAGCACCCCTTTGGCTGACTCATACACCCTTTATAAACATATAAATGTAAATATTCAGTTACAGGAATATGAGCATGATATTATCATTCTCTAAACAATTGATTAAGATAAGCAGGTAGAATTTTATGTCTACTGCAAGCAAGCTAATCTGGGGCACATTTTTCCTCTTGCTGAATTCAACAGAGAAGATTTCTGAACTGTGCATTGCTTTAAAGTGGTGCTACAAGTCCTGGTTGAGTAACTGGAATACTTTGAAATCAAACCACTTAAACATGGATTTTACTACTTACTTCATTAAATTCTATTAATGATAAAAGACAACATAAAAATTCACTCCATGCAAAAATCAATATGCATTGCTTAAGCATATTATGGTGAAAATCAAAAATGTGCACAAAGTAATAACAAATATTATGTCAACACCTGGGTACCTAGTACCTTCTTCTATTATATCCTAACAAGTTAAATATTTTCTGGATTCTTAATGATTTTAATAAGAGTAATGTCTTATTGGATACACAATGGCAAAGACCAATCCACTTTCTGAATATTGAACATAATTTTAAAAGTAGCATTCAATTCATAATATACAACATATTCTAATCTTTTCTTTGAAATCCAGTACAAACAATATTAAAAATATCAAATATCCAAAATCTGTAGAAAGAGAGTAACACTTATAACCAATACTTTTATCACTTATTATATTATTGTTCTTTCTTTTTCCCAATGTGTTTTTCAAATATTTTCATTTGATATGCAAAGTCAAGTTTTATATTGCATTTTCTTTATCCTATAATTAATATAGTTCCACTCTAAGTTTCCTGACACACATGGTGAGAAATAAGTATCTTTTCTGCTCTGTGCAAAATAATTATCTATTTTATAAAATATACTTTCTGATTCCCAAATTTGATTTGGTTCAAGGTTTCTGAGAGTACTGCAGGAACTAATAAAGCACAAATTTTCAGAGTAGTTAGTAAATTGTGTCTATATTTACTCACTTATGCTTCACATGAACTTGCAGCAAGCACATTGTTTCTATATCTCCTCCTTTCACTTTGCAGGGTACCACTTTTTCCTAATGCTACAAATTATTATTTTTTATTAAAAACAATTAATAATTTTCTTCACCATGAAATGATTTACAGATTTAAAAATAAAGAATTCTAAGGCAAATTAAAATAATAGGTAATTTTGGAAAAGTTCTAAGAATAGGACAATATATAAAAAGAATTCCAACATTGATAGGTTTTACTGGAGAATATATTAATGGTTTTGGGAACAAGCCATATAAAGAAATATGATTACATTTAAATAGACCAAGTTAAATAGTCCTAAATTTATATAATATACCATAAACATATTAAGAAATAATAACACTCTGAGAAATCTTTACATGAAATCCAATCAACAAAAGTCTAGTATCAAGTGATAAAAAAAAAAAAAGGGGATAAATGCTTACTACTTATAAAACAATATTGAAAGTAACCAAAGTGAAAAATTGATGGGGGTTTATTTTAAATAGAAATCTGAAAAATATAAATTAAAACTACAAGTTAACATTTTCAATGTTTAAAGAGACTCATAATTCCCTATATAACAAATATATTAATTTTCAAAATTAAGAAAATTATATATATTTTATTTTTACCCACTCATCTTAGCAATATAAACCAGTACCTCAACATTGAAGAACAATTTGACTATCTTATAAAATTGAAAATGGTTAGTCATTAACCTGCTATTTTTTTTATATATAAAGAGAAAATCAGAATAGTCATTACAATAATTTGTATTTTATAAAAATACAACTTGGAAACATTGTGATATTCATAACTGCTTTAATTTCTTAAAGGCTGCCAAAGCAATATACCAGAAATGGATTGGGTTTTACAATCAGGATTTATTAATATATAAGCTTAGAATTCAGAGGCAATGAAGTGTCTAAATCAAGGCATCATCAGAAGATGCTTTCTTCCTGAGCTGCAACTGTGGGTGATCGGGCACAAGGAGACTTCTGCTTGTCTCTCCTCTCTCCTCTGGGCCTACTTGCTTTCAGGTACTGGCTAAAGTGATGTCCTCTCACCCCTGTGTTCCATTGATTCCAGCTTCTGGTTCCCAGGGCCTTCCGTCTTATCTTCTGGGTTCTTCTCAGTCTCTGCAGCTTTTTATTCCTCCATTTAAAAAGGACTCCAGTAAAAGTTTTATAATCCATCCTTAGTCATGCAGTCTAAATAAAGGATCTTAATTGAAGTAATTTAATGTAAAGGTCTTAACTTGCATGGGTTTACATGCACAGAAATGGATTAACTTGAAGAACAGGATTTTCTGGGGTTTACAAAAGCTTCAAACTTCCACAATCTGTAAATGAATATACCATAATTCTCACAAGTATAATGCGGAGTTAAAAATTAAATTGTAGCAACATAAGTATAAAATAAAAACTTTTGTGTAAATTTAAAGCACATACACATAAAAGAAAGTCACAGATTCCCCAGTGATACTTTTTGCTCTCTAAATTTTTTGAGGGAAATATTATTTTATATCTATTTTTAATTTACATAAAGAAATATTGAAAAATTATGAATTCTATTGATGCATAAAAGTTCAATTTTTCCATTTCATGTAAACAATTGAAAGCTTGCTACTGTTAACTTAATTACACCCTTGCTTATCTGAACTGAATGAAATGTCTTTAATTTTCTTTAAACAGTCTTTCTTAGAATTTTACAGAAGGCAGCTTTCTTGTCCTTGTGCTTCAGGCTACAGAAGTTCGAATTCAGGGTGGATGGCCCATCAATGTAGAAGAGAGATACCTGCAGATCTCAAAGAGAAGGGGACAATGACCTTGGCTTTAGGTAGGCAATGGACCCCATATGAGGGAAACAGTGACAAACCAAAGGTAAAGAATGCTGAATAGAAGGCTTTTGACTTGCTTTCCACTGAAGGGATACTCGTTCCCATGGAGAAGATTTCGCTATAGGAAAACATTATGGAAATAAAACATATTAAAAACCAAATAAAAAAGACCAGGATGTAATGACAATTATGGCTCCAATCTCAGCAAGGTACTTTTCTATGCAAGACAGTTTGAGTGATGAGGGAACCTAATAGAAGAAATTATGGACAAAATATGACCTATAAGTTGGTAATGATAAGGTCACAGATATATTCGGGAACCTAGAGACCACCTCACTAAGCCATGAAGCATCCACCATCTGCTCACAGGATACTGTTTTCATGATGACCTGATAATGTAGGGGGCAACAAATGGCCGCATATCCATCATGGGATATCACTGTGAGGAGGTCCAGCTATATACAAGCAAACAAAACAACCAAAAAGGACTTGGGTCACACACACCATGAAAGATATGGAACGATTTTGGGTCAATGAATGATGGCCTTGGGAACTGTGATGGAGATCTAACAATGATAGGGACCTCATAATATGTACATGGGGCAATGGAGGTTTTGGTCCAAGGTGGTAAGGATGACAATGAGGTGGTTGCCAACCAGAGATTCCAGGTAAATTAGCAGGAGCAACACATTGTGGAGGACTTGCTGCTCCCAGATGCCTGAAAATTCAATGAAGACAAATTCAGTTATCAGCATGGTGAGATTGTCATGACACTCCCCTCCCTTACCTGAGGAAAGGGAAAGACATGAGAGTCTTCATTTCAGCTAAATATTGTGTAACCCCATAAAAGTTACATGCTTATTTTAGTTGAATTTCATGAATCAAAATTATTGTATGGACATGAATTAACCAATATCTCTCTTAGTTTTTAAATTTGAATTCTGCATGTTTACAAACTACAAAGAGTTTGAGAAAAAATAGGGTTATATTCTTCACCTTGATGAAATAAGATCTATAAAATTTTGGAGTACCTGAGATCTTCTCAACAACAAGGCATAGAAAATGATTTGTTATTATTTTCTCAATTCTATGAATGATGCTACATAAATAGTACCATTTTATATGTAAAGGTGATTTACTCATAATACACAATGGAGGCCTTTTGGTATTAGGACTTAACTTGCTCAAACTAATGAGGAAAACTGATTTTTTTGGATGTTATAGGTCACCTTGATAAGCAGATGAATCATAAAAAGCATCTCTCAGGTTTTTAAGTGTGTATAGTACATAGGACTACAGAAGTAGTCATTTATATTGAATAATATTCTATCCAGGAAATCTTGGCTCCCATGCCCTCCAAATGGTCTGTGTGCCTCAGTTTAAACACCCATTAGATAAAAGGGGCAGAAGAGCCATGTGTAGGGAAATTATAAATAAGTCTAACTCTGTTACATTGGGGATCATATAATCCAAAGTAAGGCCCATTGACAGGATGCTGAATTCTTGAGATTGTCTGCCCTGCCTATAGAGTCTAGATGTCTCAGGAGCCCAGCAATTTGAGGCACTGTTTACTGTGGCAGATATTGAGATCCTGCTGAGATATGTATAAGCATAACCTTGGGAATAACCTTCCGACTCACGTTGAAGTCTTTTAGCGATAAAAACTAATTTGTATTTAATAATCCCCCCTTTTAGTCTTTTTCCAGATTCATCACTAGCCAGTGCTTGGTAATAATCCCTGTGTTAGTACAATGCTTCAATATGTATTCATCAATTGTAACAAATGTACCACGCTAATGAAAGATGTTGTTAATGTGGGGAAAGAGTGAGAGGGGGCAGGGGTAGGCTTTATGGGAATCCCCTATATTTTTGATATAACATTTTTGTAATCTAAATCTTCTTTAAAAATTAAAATTAAAAAATAAGACACCCATTAGGTTTTGATGAATTGGCTCTCTTCACATGCATGCTCAGAAAGGATTTCCTCATATACATTCTACAGATGAGTTGCCTGGAGAATATTAATGGGTATTCCTTGAAGAAAAACTTGTGTACTGAAATAAATGTGATACATACAGGACTCAAAATTATCAGTAAGTTTTTCTACATGTCTACTCAGAGTTTGAATATGCTAATTGGCACTTTGTGTAAGTGAGGGAAAGATGCACTTTGGGAAAATGAGGGAATCAGCAGACATTAACAGCAATGTTCTGGAGTTGGTTAGATTGGCTGGGTTTAACTTTTTGTCCACCACTTTTTAGTTGGGTGAACTTCATAAGGTATGTTATCTTCCCATTCATCATTATCATGATCTGAAAAAATGGGTTGAAAAGTCCTTTGTTAAGACAAAGGTAAAAATAATGTTAGATATAATAAATAATGCTATTTACCCAAAGATTGGAATTAGCAAACTTTAACAAAATATGCAGAGAGAGCACTATCAGGGAACATAGTTTAGAAAATGCTGAAGGGAAAGATGGTTTATGCAAAAATGCAGTGGAAAGTTGTCTCAGTTTTCCACAGAGCTTCCTGTGCAAAGTACCAGAAATGGGTTAGGTTTATAATGGAAATTTTATTTGGGGCAAAAGCTTACAGTTCCTAGGCCCTAATTGTCCAAAACAAGCACCATCAGAGATGCTTTCATACCAGAATAGTAGTGGTGATCCTGATGTCCTTCCATGTGGTGAAGCAAGATGGCCACTGATTTCTGAGATTCCTGCCTTCCCCTCTAAAATCTACTGTTTCCTGGAGCTCAGCTGTGGGCAGCCAGGCATAGGGCTTGTCTCTTTCCAGGCCTCCTCTCTCAGTTTCCCTCTCAGCTGTTCTGTTTTCTTTATGAGTTCAGTTGTGGGCCTAGCCCCTTGCAGTCTTTATGCTCAAACCTTGGTTGCCAGTGATTCTAGAGTCTTCTCTCACATTGCAGTTTCAAAAATAGTGGCTTCCTTTCTCTGTGTCTCTCTCTCTGTGTCTCCGTTTATATCAAACTCAGAAAAAGAGCAGAGACCCAATCTGACACACATCTCACTGGTATAGTCCAATTAAAAGCCTTAAAGTGAGCTTATCAAGTAATCTAATCAAAGGCCACTTAACTGAATTTAATGCAATCAAAGGGCTCCACACCCACAGGAATGGATTAGTTTAAGAACATAATCCTTTTCTGTGATTCAAAAAATTCAAATTGTCCCAGAAGTCAAAGTTCAAATTTGGTGACTTAGGGAATGTGCATCAGCTTGTTTCTTTATCACACACACAAAATTTAAAGAAAGATGGCTTATTATTTGTGTGGATTACAATCCATCCTCACTGCAAAATCTACCAACAATTTCTCCCATCCTCCATCTGATTCACTTGCACAATAGTTTTCATTTTATCCAATCCCCTATCCCAAAAGATTTTTCCAAATGTTTATAACTTCCTCAGACCTGTCTTAATATTCCTTGGACATGACCATTTGGTCATTTGGATTATCTCCTTTGTAGGGGGAAAAATATAAATGATATCATTCACTTATAATTTTCAAGATGCTGTTCTAAGTGCCTTAGGTACATAAACTCAATTAATATTCAAAACTCTCCTAAGAAACAGATACAAGAATTATATGAATTTTACAATGGAGGAAAATGTCCTACTGGTGGTGTTTCAGTTTGCTAAAGGCTGCCAATTCAAATTACCAGAAGTGGGTTCGCTTTTATAATGGAATTTATTAGGGGATAATCTTACAGTTCTGAGGCTATGAAAATGTTCAAATCGAGGCATCCTAAGAAATGCTGCCTTACCAAAGGCCGGCTTATGGATCCTGGACTCCTGCCATGTGGCAAGGGAAAATGGAGTGTCTGCTAGTTTCTCTCCACTTTCTCCACCAGACTTACCTTTTCCCTGAGTTCAGCTATGGACCATCAGGCACAATTGTTCCTGTCTCCCCTTTTCTCTGGACTGCAACTCTTCAAGCTTCTATCTGCTCTGTGATTCCAGCCTACAGCCTTTCTCTCAGCCTCTCGGGCATTCTATTTCTTTCTGCGGCTATAGGAAATCCTGGAATCCTCTCTCACATGGCAGGGTAAAAACGGTGGTGTCTCTTTCTCTGTGTGTCTCCATTTATTTAAGACTTAAGTAAAAGTATTAAGATCCACCCTGTGCCCCACAATCTATTCAAAAGCCCTTAACTGAACTGATTTAATTAAAAGCTCTTGACTTTTTAATCAAAGACTTAACTGAATCTGACCAAAAGGCCCCACATACAATAGATTTCCATGCATAGGAATTGGTTAGCTTAAGAATGTAATTTACAGGGCTCCTCAATAGACTCAAACCACAACAGATGAGTTAATTAATATGCCAAGTATTAGAGAGTAATTGAATAATGGAGCCCACATGTGAATGCCTCAAATTTGCTCTAAAACCTTGGCATTACAATATTTCAGGCTGTCCAGAAGGATCAATAGGGCTAAAAGTGATTTTTCTAAGAGCATGTATCATAGGAGAAATATCAAAGATACAAGAAGCTTACAAACAAATAATTGTCAACAATCAAATTAAATTAGAGGTGGCATGAATGTGCAAGACTGTGATTATACTAAAAGTTGTTGATTATACACTTTGGATTGAATAACAGAAACGCCAGCTATGTACAGTGGGAGAAGCATCCAGAGATTGAGAGGTGAAGAATTTTCTTGTTTGCTTGCTTGTCTGTTTTTTGTTTATTATTATTATTGAAATAATGAAAATGCTCTAATAATGATTGATGTGATGAATGCACAACTATGTGATTATACCAAATACCATTGATTGTACACTTTGGATGAATTGCATGCTTTATTAATATGTATCAATAAAATTTATTTGTTAAAAAATATATTTAAAAAGAGTAAGTTAATACTTTATTTTTTTAAAAAGCATTCACTGTGGAAGTGTTGTGATGGAATAACAACAGGTGACCATGGACCATGTAAAAGATGCAGGTATAACCGATGAAGAAGGGATATCTAGAGATGCTCCTACCAAAGCATTAGCACCAAGATGTTTCCATGGAGTGAAGGGATAAGTTGTCAACCCAGCAAAGTAATGGAATCCTTGAAGATGAAGTGACCAGTCTGGACCCCAAATTTAAGAAAATTCAAGAGGAAAATTTGACATCGTGCTGTCCAAAATGATGAACTAGAGTTCTTTAAATCTCCACTCCTTACCAAGGGGATTTTCCTAGAGTCTGACACAGAACCATGTCTTCCACTGAGGACAATGTGGCCCCAGATATCAGGAGAGAAGATGAAAGTGAAGGAGAGGGCTCAGCACCAACATGGAGCTTACATTCACAATAAATCCAGTTGAAACAGCTGAATGGGCACCAAGGCCTTAATTCTGCCCTTTATTTCTCATCACAAGTAAGCTACATGAGGAGAATCCTTTGGAGAATGACTTAGAATACACTTTTCTCAAGGACAGAAATCAGGAGCCACCTCTGTCTCATGAATGCTCAGGGATGAGGGACACTCAAGCCCAATGGCATCAGTGC
>JAQZBX010009863.1:28258-45379 GCA_029593785.1 Cabassous unicinctus
CTCCATAAAATGAAAAGCCCAAGACCAGATGGCTTCACAGGTGAATACTACCAATCATCCTATTAAGAACGAATACCAACCTTAGATTACATAAATGTTACATAAAAAATGTAGGGGACTCCACATCAATTATTCTGTTGAATGTTCACAATAACCAGTGAAATATTTTTATTCCTATTTTAAAGATAAGGCAACTGAGGTCCAGAGGGATTCATTAGCTTATCTAGTTACACATAAATAAAGTGAAAAGGTGAAATAAAAAAAGAATGCATACCAATTTTGCTCAAAGTCTTCCAAAAAATTGAACAGGAGGGATCACTACCAAACTCACTCTTTGAAGCCAATGTCACAGTAATACCAAAGGCCGATGAAGATACCACACACACACACAAAATTATAGACCAATTTCCTAATGAATATAGATTAAAAAGAGCATTAACAAAATATTTGTGAATTGAATCTAACAACATATTATGAGAATTATATATCATGATCAAGTGGGTTTTACACCAGTTATGCAAGAATGTTTCAACACAAGAAAATCAATCAAAGGAATAAACCATGTTACTAACTCTAGGAGGAAAAATCACACGATCATCTTATTTGATGCAGAAAAGGCATTTGACAAAATTCAACATTCTTCCTTGATAAAAAAAAACACTGTGAAAGACAGGAATAGAAGGAAACTTTCTTAACATGTAAAGTGCATATATGAAAAATCGACAACTAACCTTGTACACAATGGTGAAAGTCTGAAAAGTTTCCTCCTGGATTTGGAAAAAATACTAGGATAACCACAGGCAGCACTGTTTTTCAATATCATCTTAGAAGTTCTAGCTAGAGCAATTAGGCAAGAAGAAGAAATAAAAGGCATTGAAATAGGAAAGGAGGAAGCAAAACCTTTACTAATCACTGATGACAAGATCCTATACATAGGAAATCCTGAAAAATCCACAAAAAGTTTACTAGAATTAATACACTAGTTCAACAAAGTAACAGGACACAAGATTATTATGCAAAAATCACTATTGTTTCTATACACTACTAATGAGCAATCTGAGGAGGAAGTCAGGAAGAAATTACCATTTCTAATAGCGACTAAAAGAATAAAATATTTAGTAATAAACATAACCAATGACATAAAGGATTTATATTTAAGAAAACCTACAAAACTTTGCTAAAAGAAACCAAAGAAGACCTAAATAAATGGAAGGATATTCCATGTAAATGGACTGGAAAACAAAATATCATTAAGATGTCAATTCTACTAAAGTTTATCTACAGATTCAATGTAATCCCGATAAAAATTCCAAAAGCCTTTCTTGTAGAATTGGAAAAGCCAATATTCAGATTTCTTTGGAAGGGTAACGGGCCCTGAATAACCAAAATATCTTTAAAAAGAAGAACAAAGTTGGAGACTCTCACTTCCCGACTTTAAAACATATTACTTATCTACATTTATGAAAACAGCATGGTACTGCTGACATAAAGATAGGCATGTTGATCAATGGAATCAAATTGAGAGTCAGAAATAGATGTTCACATTTATGGTCAAGTGATTTTTGACAAGGCTGTCAAGTCCACCCAGCTGTGCCAGAACAGTCTATTCAACAAATGGTGCTGGAGAACTGGATATTCATAACTAAAAGATAGAAAGAGGATGCCTATCTCACACTTACAAAAAAATTAACTTAAAATGGATCAAGGACCTAAATAAAAAAGCTACAACCACAAAACTCCTAGAAGAAAAAGTTAGGAAACATCTTCAAGATCTTGCATTAGGTAGTAGTTTCTTAAACTTTAAACCCAAAGCATGAATAGGATTAATGAATGACACCTCCTAAAAAGCAAACATGTTTGTGTTTCAAAAATTTTTGAGAAGAAAGTAAAAAGGCAGCCTACTCAAGTAAAGAAATATTTAGAAACCACATATCTGAGAAGGGTTTTTATATCAATGTTATATAAAGAGATTATACAACTCAATTTTAAATGGATAGGCAACCCAATTAAAATTGGGCAAAAGTCTTGGATAGAAATTTTTCCAAAAAGGAAATACAAATTGCCAAAAAGAACAAGAAAAATATTCAACATCACTAGGTATTAGGGATATGCAGAGCAAACTTACAATAGATATCATTTCACACCTTATAGAATGGGCATTATTAAAAAACAAACAGAAAAATACAAGTGCAGGAGACAATGTGGAGAAATAGTAACATTCCTTCACTGTTGGTGGGAATATAGAATGCTGCAGCCTCTGTGGAAGGCAGTTTCTTAGTACTCAAGAATCTAAATATAGAAATCTCTTATAACCCAGCAAACCGATTACTAGGAATATATTCAGAAGAAATGAAAGCAAGGATGCAAACTGACATTTATATACTGATGTTCATAGTATTCACATTTGCTGAAATATGGAAAATACCCAGGTATCCATTAACCAATGAAAGGAAAAATAAAATTTGGTTTATACATACAATTGAATACTATTCAGCTTCATGAAGAAATTAAATTGGGATGCTTTTGATAACATGAAAGTATCTTAAGAACCTTATGTTAAGTGAAATAAGCCAGACAGAGAAGGAAAAATATGGAATGGTCTCACTAAAATGAATGAAATATGATGAGTAAACTCATGGAGATAGAATGTTGGTTGGGAAAGAGAGCTGATGATTAATGTATGCAGAATTTTTAATAAGGTTTATTGTGAAAGTGTGGAAATGAATAGAGTTGAAAGTAATGCATTATAATGTATCACTAACTGCTCATACATAAATGTGATTGTGGCTGAATGTGCTAGTCTAAGGATGTAAATGTCAATAATAAGGAAGCTACAGGTTAACTAGGGACTGTATAACAGTGATTTCAGTGATAGATGATGATTAAGGATAATATTATAAATATAAGAATGCTTTTCTATTACAAAGTGTAAAGAATATGGTGATACTTTACCATATAGGTAAAATTACAGCTAACCTATCTAATGGATGATAGTTACCAGTAATATTGTTATATTTTTACAGCAATGGCAGAGAATATATCAATTCTAACCATTAATAATTGGGGTTATAAGGCAGTATGGGGATTTTCCTTTTGGAGTAATGAAAACATCCTAAAATTGACTGAGATGTTGAAAGCACATCTCTGTGATGAAAATGATATGAGTGTACACTTTGAATGGTTTGGACCAAGAATGAGACTGTATAACAAAGTGAATCCTGTGGTGGAAGTTGGACTGCGGTTAACAGAACAAAAGGGAGAATGTTCTCTCATGAACTATGATAAATATATTATACTAACTCAGGGTCTTAATTATAGGGTGGATTAGGGGAAAACACATCAAATATAAGATATTGGGTATAGTGAGTATTAATATTTTGATGATGCTCTTTCGTAATTTGTAACAATTGTTTCACAACAATGCAAGGTGTTGGTGGTGGGGTGATGTATGGGAATCCTGTATGATGTTATGCATGTTTGTTTTGTAAGTTCAAACCTTTTACTATACACTTATTTTTTATGTGTGTTTATGAATGATATAGCTCAATATTTTTTAAAATGAAAAAAATGTATTAAGGTAAAATTTTCATCACATTAAAGGTGAAGGGAATGTTATTATCTGATAGGAAGCATACACCAAAAATCAAACAACAAAAAACAAGCATTGCATCTCTGGATTCTGAGTATATTATTATAGGATCAATGCTCAAATATATACTCTCTATAAATATAAAATTAATGCCTATATGAAGAGACTAGAGAGCAACTATTAAATAAAGAGATTATTTTTTGTTTTTATTTTTAAAGACGCTTTAGATTACATAAATGCTACATTAAAAATATAGGAGATTCCCATATGTCCCACTCCCTCACACTCCTACACTTTCCGACATTAGCAACATCCTTCATTAGTGTGGTACATTTGTTACAATTGATGAACACATATTGAAGCATTGTTATTAACTGTGGACTATAGTTTACATAATAGTTCATACTTTGTCCCACACAATTTTGTAGGTTATGACAAAAATACATAATGGCCTGTATCCATCATTGCAATGTAATGCAGGACAAATCAAAAGTCCCAAAATGCCCCCATATTACACCTGTTCTTCCCTCTCCCTCCGCTCAGAGCTTCTGGTGACAACTGCCTTTATATCAAATAGATATTGAAAACTGAAATGACAATAATGGGAAGAGGAAGAATAAAATTCAATATAGAAAAGAGAAATCTGTCATAATGGAGGTAGAATTAAACTGTTAAGAATTTCATAATGGTCAGAGTTTAAAGAATAAAAGCACAGTGATTAACATATTTCATCAAGAGCAATGAGGCAGAATGGAAGAGTGGCAAACCCACTGGATTTACTGTTATGAGATGATTTGTGAGTTCTGCTTCAGTAAACCAAAAGGACAGAAAATATATATAGGATAATGAAATGTAGTAATGTGGAAAGAAGGGAACCTCAGCTACTGTCTCGTACAACCGTGAAGTCAGAAAAGCAACCCTTCTGATTACATGTAGATAATGTCATGTTTAACTTTACATCCTCATTCAGAACAGGACAGCAGAAGGTGAAGAGAGCAGAAAGGACAAAATGAAGTCTATTAGCACTGTTAAGTTCTAAAATTGAGGAGCTACTTGTATGTTTGGAGGCAGAGGTAAAGAAACAGAAAAGAAGAAACAGGAGGAGCGCACCGGCGATGGACCCGCTCAGGGACAGGGTCGGACGCGACTCGCCCCGATTCCCCTCAGACCACCCTTCCAGCGGCCCCGCACGCAGCCCGGCAACAGCGACCCACTCCTGCCCGGCCGGAAACCCCCACAGCGGGGGAACCCTCTGCCCAGCCAGTCTTCAGCAGCCCCGCAGCCCGAGCAAACATCCCTCCAAGGCGCAAGCGTGGTGGCCAGGGCTTCATAGCGTTGCCAGGCCCCGCCTTTCGCGGTGTTCCCGCCTGGTCGCCGAAGCCCCGCCCCTGCAGGCCCGGATTGGCCCTGAGATTCCCTCCGAATTCCCGTTGGCTGGCACACTGTCAGTCACCCCACCCGGGCCCCTGGGGTCCCCCCTCCTCCCCGGGGAGTATTCCCGTGAGACAGCCGGACCGCGAGTTGACTGGCTGCCCGGTGCTGTCCGTCATGGAGCGGGCCACGCCCTCTTCGGGGACTCGGTGTCTGGGAACCCGGGCGGACCTCACTGGCCTGCGGCGCTTGGTGGCTTCCCGGCGCCTCAAGTGCCTCCCCTCTGGGGTCGCGGAGGGAGCGGCGGGGGCTTTAAGAGCGCTGGGGTGCTTTGGAACTGAGGCTATGCTGAGCTAATGCACGTGCTCAGGCCATGAGGCTGCGCGGGGATCCTGGAGTGCAGTGTAAGGACGGATTATGTGGCCCGCTGTGTGGGCGGGCGGCAGAGCGAGCGCGCAGCTCGCGCCGTGGGACCCCAGCCCGCGTCTCCGGCCCCGCGGTAGCGGTAAGGTTGCGGACCAAACGTGGCGTCGGGCCGGGCGCGGGGGCCTGCGGGGAAACCCCCCATAAGCGCGGAAAAGTGGGGAGAGTGACACTTGCCCTTGCTGCGTTTCAGGAGCACCCATTCCGCGTTCCCCCTGAAACTCGCTGTGCGGAGGGGCGCGTGGGGCTACCAGAAAGTTGTGCGCGGCGTCGCCGCGGGTCCTACCCGCCCCCCGGCACGGTTGGGGACCAGGCCAGGCCGCGCCGGGCTGGGAGTGTTGCTTCTGCGGGCGGCTTTTGGGCGGGTGAGGGGCCCGAGGTCTTGCCAGGGGTCCCGGCCCAGCCGGGCTCTTTTCAGTTATTTTCTAAAGGTTTCCCACTTCGGCTGTGTAGAAAGGAAAATGACCATCCTCTTACTGATGGAGAGTAGGCTTTCATACCACCATGGAGAATTTGCAGTGGTCATTATGGATTACATCCCCACTGTGTTGGCATGGCCCCATTGGGATCATCCAGAGATCAGAATTTTGTGCCCATATTAGAAGAGGTGTGTTCATCATTTTCACATTCAGTATTCCTTTCACAGTATGGAAATTCCTACATGTACCCCTCTAAAATTGACAAGAAAACAAGAAAAAAATAATGAACTTATAAATATTGGAATTTCCACCACCCACTTTATTTCTTCAGCCAGAAATGTGTGAGGCATCTTGGACTCTGGTTCTTTTTCATGTCAAATCAGCCACTAAAGCCCACTGTTCCTTCCTAGTAAATCTCATATTATTTTACTATTTTTCTAGCCTAACTTGAAAAGAATGTCAATTGCTTACTAAAGGTTTTATAAATATTTGTTGAATAAATGTACGATTTAAAAGAGGGACACATATTGTGTGGCAATATTAATATCATTAAATCAGAAGATCTAAGAGAATTAAATTGATAATGATTACAGTTCAATAAGTTGACTATTTAGTAATGATGTATTAAATTCAGTAGATTGATCTGCTCAATTATTTCATGAATATAAATTGTTTTTAACTGTTTTATTATTTTCCTGTCATTTTTGTGTGACCACGAAAATTGTACTCAGAAGTAGCAGTGACAGCATACATCCTTCTTGATTTTAGTCTTAAGGAATTGTGTTCAAGATCTTCCCACTAAATATAATATTAGAAGCAGATTTTCATGGATAACGCATAAGATAACAGAAGTTTCTGTTCATCTTTGGTTTTCTGAGAAAAAAATTTAAAATAGTTGTTCAACACAAATCAACATCATCAAGACCAATATATTTCTGCATTTATTTGGAAAGTTTTGATATATTTTTTAAACCATTATTGAGATGAATTGAATTCTTATATTTACTGAATCATGCTTGTAAACCTGGGCTAACCATTATTTCATCATCATTTTAAAAGAAATATTTGGCTGAATTTAGTTAGTGTTTTATTTATAGAATTTGAGTCTATGATAAGTGTTCACAATTCTTCCTGGACTAGTGCTTTTCTAG
Organism: Cabassous unicinctus; assembly: GCA_029593785.1. Taxonomy (NCBI): domain Eukaryota; kingdom Metazoa; phylum Chordata; class Mammalia; order Cingulata; family Chlamyphoridae; genus Cabassous; species Cabassous unicinctus. The sequence continues at coordinate 35,212 of JAQZBX010009863.1, forward strand.
GAATATAATCCTGATGACCAGTGAAGAATACAATACATGATGTCCCTGCTTTCAAGAAGACTACAGTCTACTGCTGAAAGCAATGTGTGATGATTTGAAGCTGGTTGGACCCCCGGAAATCATGTCCTTAGAGATAATACATTCCCATGGGTGTAAACCTACTCTATGTGGGACACTTTGATTTGATTACTTCAGTAGGGTGTGACCCAGGGTGGATCTTAATCCTCTTTCTGGAATCCTTTATAATCAGGATGAAAATGGAGATAGACAGAAACCCACAGAAGTGTGGAGAGGAAGCCAGAAGCTGAAATCAACAAAACACAGAAGAGAAGGGATCACTAGCAGTCTGGCATATTGCATTTTGAGAGCCCAACAGAATAAAACAAAATGAAAAATTATTATAAGAGAGAATGATGGATAAGGTAATAGGGAAGTTATATGGAAATGCAGGAACTGGCAGCTGTGGGAAGTGACTTATTCCTAGGGGAAATTGCATTTAATATTGTGACAGTTTGGGGATTTCTGTGGATCCCAGAAAAGATCGTGTTCTTAGAGCTCATCCATTCCTGTCAGTGTGGGACCCTTTGATTGGATTGGATTCAGTTGGGAGGGTCTCTGATTTGATTACTTACGTGAGCCATGACCCAGGGTGTGTTTTAGCCCTGTTGTTGGAATCCTTTGTAAATGGAGAAACATATAGTGAGACACAGAAAAAAGCAGGGAAGGAGAAACCCCAAAAGGCAGAGAGAGAAGACCCAGAGGATGAGGTTGAAATCAGTGGAGCACAGAGGCCCAGAAAGAGACCCCCTGTGAGGTTGAGAGAGAGATTTGGGTGAGAGGGGAGGGTGGAGCCATTTACCTGATTGCCCACAGCTGAGCTGAGAGAGAGCACTTTGCTTGATGCCTTGATTTGGGTCGAGCTGCCATTATGCACTGCCATGTACCTGATTGTCCACAGCTATAGCTTGTGTGAGACAGCATCTCTGATGATGCCTTGATTTGGACACTGCATGGACTCAGAACTGTAAGTTTTAACCTAAGAAATTCGCATTATAAACAACAACCCATTTCTGGCATATTGGTCCCAGTAGTTTTTAGTAAACTAAAACATACAAAACTTGGAATGAAGAAATGAAATTGGGGGTAAGTAAGAGGAAATCTGACCAACAGAAATGGGTTGTACTTCTAAGGCAGCAAGGAGAATTGAGGGCTAGTGAAGTTCTATTGTGTTGGCTCAGTGGCACCGCTCAGTATCATTTAAGTAGCAGGTAGGATTCTGGCATGTAAGAAAGATCATCTCTGGTGGTTAGGGTGAAGGATATATTTACCATTTTGAGTAGAAATGTGAAAATGAAGGGAGGATAAGGAACAGAGAGTGTATACAAAGAGAGTAGTTGGGGGCCACCGCTTGGCTTGGAAGGACAAGGGAAGGAAAAGGGCTTACAAAATCAGTGGAGATTGAGTCCTCCATCTTCTTTCTTTCTGCCCTGACATCTTGAGCATAGTTCTACATTCTCATACATTTGCCCTAGGATTACCTACTGACGTTTTCACCATCAGTCATCATGCTTGTATTTCAGGCAAGAAGCAGCAGTAAACTACAGGGGAAAAAATTCACCCTATTTAAAAAAATTTTACCTATAAAAGTTAAATCCCAAAGGTTCCTTTTTAATTTACCTTATTTTACTTGCTAAAACACAGTTCAAAACGTGCAGAGGGGAGGCTGCAGGGTAATTGATGAACACTAGCAGCTTGAGAAGCTCCTTGGGGGCCAAAGAGGGAAGGTTTTTTTTCCTTTTTTTTTTCCCCTATTTGTTATTTTTTTCTTCTTTTTAAATTAGCTGCTGCTGTCTTATTTCTTGTTTGTTGTGTTTCCCTTTCTTTGCCCCCCATTTTTTTACTGATGTTTTCTGCTTATGCTATTTAATTTCTTTCCTCCTTTTTTCTATTTTCTGCTGCTGTTCTTCCATTTCACCTCTTTTTGTTTGGTATTCAATTTTTCTTGTTTTTATTTCTGTTCTCCTTTTTTCTGTTTTCTTCTTTTACTTTTTTTTCTTTTTCTCTTCTTTTTTCTTTTCCTCTTTTCTCAAAATCCCAGCCTCTTAATCCATTGTATAGATTTCTCTTTATTCTGCCTCTCATTTCTTTGTTTCTACTCCACTTTTTTATTTGTATTCCTTTGTACTTCTTACTTGTGTTAATTATTCATTTTCCTAGGTCTTATATGGTTCCGTTTCTACCTTTTACTATTCTTTTTCTCTTCTTATGTCTTTCCTTTTCTCTGGCCGTAATTTTTTTTTCGATGGAACATAGTCAATAGGAAGGAAATAGAATAAGAGGAATGGAGTGTCAAAGTGAAATCTTACCACACACACAAAAACAATAAAATAAAATGCTAGGGTAGAGAGAGAAGCTAATCAACTGAATAAACCCATCAAAACAAACAGATGCCTAGACACCAACAAAAAATTATAAACCATACTAAGAAACAGGAAGATTAATAAAGTTGACAAACCCTTAGCTAGACTGACAGAGAAAGAGAGAAGATGCAAGCACATAAAATAAGAAATGAGGAAGGGGATATCATCATTGACCCCACAGAAATGAAGACTATCATAAGGGGATACTTTTGAAAAATTGTAAGCCAAAAAGATGGATAATTTAGAGGAAATGGACAAATTCCTAGAAATGCACAGGCAGCCTACATTGATGAAGGAATAAATTTTTTTCTTTCAACTCAACAGACCAATCATAAGTAATGAGATAAAATTAGTCATCAAAAACCTCTGAACTACGGAGAGGGCAGGATCAGGCAGCTTCACAGGTGTGTTCTACCAAACATTCCAGAAGAACTAACAGCAATCCTGCTTAAACTCTTCCAAGAAATAGAAGTGGAGGGAACATTGCCTAACTCATCCTGTGATGCCAACATCACCCTAATACCAGAACCAAAGAGGCCAGAAGAAAGGAAAACTATAGACCAATTGCTCTAATGAATCTAGATGCTAAAATACTCAACAAAATACTTGCTGATGGTATTCAACAACATATTAAATGGATTATACACCATGAGTAAGTGGGTTTCATCCCTGATATGCAAGGATGGTTCAACATAGGAAAATCAAACAATGTAAAAAAACAGATAAACAGGTCAAAAGAAAAAAATCACATGATCATCTCTATAGATGCAAAAAAAGCGTTCGACAAAATATAGCACCATTTCCTGATAAAAAACACTGCAAAAAATAGGAATAGAAGGAAACTTCCTCAACATGATAAGGGTGTATATGAAAAACCCACCAATAGCATCATATTCAATGGTGAAATCCTAAAAGCTTTCTCTCTGAGATCGGGAACAAGACAAGGATGCCCACTATCACTGCTCCTATTTAACACTGTATTACAAGTACTTGCTCGAGCACTGAGGCAAGAAAAAGATATAAAAGGCATCCACATTGAAAAGGAAGAAGTAAAAATTTCAATGTTTGCAGATGATACGATGCTATATATAGAAAGCCCTGAGAAATCTACAACAAAGCTTCTAGAACTTATAGGGAAACCATAACTGAGACAATTCTGTCACATTGGGGAGAATAAATTCCAAAGCAGGGCCCACTGGCAGGGTGCCAACCTCCTGAGCAGTCTGCCCTACCTATACTGTCTGGATGTCTCCAGAGCCCTCAGGAGCCCCATTATTTGTGGTAATATTTACTTTGGCAGGCAATGAGTTCCTGCTGAGACGTGAATAAGTGTAAGCTCTGAAATGACATATTAACTCACTTTGAAGTCTCTTAATGATATAAACTCATTTGTCTTTACCCTTTCCCCCTTTTTGTCAAGGTATTTTTCCAGTTGCATTGCTAGTTGGTGCTTGGTAATAATCCCTTGGTGCCAGGGAGGCTCATCCCCAGGTGTTACGTCCCATGCTGGAGGGTAGGTAATGCATTTATATGCTGAGGTTTGGCTTAGAGAGAGGCCACATTTGAGAAACAAGGAGGTCCTCGGGAGGTAATGCTTAGGCACACAATAATTCTATGCTAAGTTTCAATTTCAAAAGTAAAGGTTCATGAGTACAGTCATCACAATCAAGGGCCTGTCAATTGTCCATCCTCCTTCAATAGTCACTGCCCTTGTACTCAGAGGATTCTTGCTCTCCCATTAGAAAATATGGCAGAGCTCTCCAGGATGAGAATTTGATATTTCTTTGGTTATTGTGTGGATCTCCACCCACTGTGACAGTACCCCATGAACACTTGAACACATTCATATGCTTTATAGGTATACCCAGGTTTACCTCCTTCCCTGCATTCCCCATCTCTGATGCCACACATCCATGATCCTCTATTGCCACAGTTGTAACCCTTCTGTCATCTAAAACTTCTTCAAAGTTGAAGCTAACAAAATAACTGAATGCAATTAATAGGAAAATGGTGCAATAATGATGATTTAAAAAATAACAAAATATGTTTAAAAAATTTAAAGTTTAAAATAACGAAAAAAAAATAAAACTAAAAAAAATTTCCATTATGTCTCTCATCAGTGTAAGATCTTTTGTCTTTTTTTTTATTTTTTAAATATATTTAGATTACATAAATGTTACCTAAAGATTATAGGGGATTCCCATATACCCCATTCCCCACACCTTCCACATTTACCCACATTAACAACATCCTTCATTAGTGTGGAATATTCATTGCAGTTGATGAACACATTTTGGAGTATTGCCACTAAGCATGGATTATAGTTTACATTGTAATTTACACTCTTTCCCACACAATTCTGTAGGTTATGGCAAAATATATAATGACCTGTATCTGTCATTGCAGTGTCATTCAGGACAATTCCCAAGTCCCAAAAATGTCCCCTATATTACACCTATTTCTCTGTCCCTGATCTCAAAACCTCCAGTGGCCACTGCCACCACATGAATGATAAAAGTTCTTCCATTGCTAGCATCACAATAAGTGTATAGTGGAATACCAGGCAGTCCACTCTAATCCATATTTCATTACCCAATCCTGAGGATTCTGGGATGGTAATGCCCACTCCACCTCTAATTGAGAGGGAGATTCAGTCCCATATGGCTGATGGATAGGACTCTCTTGCTTGCATTTGTAGTCTCTCTCGGGTCCTTGGTATGGTGGCTGTCCATCATCATCTACTTTTTAGTTGTCCTGGGTGAGTCCAATGAACTGAAGAGTAGGTGTTGCAACTACATTGATGGTCAGGACCTAGCTGGCACATGGACAGCCTACAGATTCAAATCTCTTGGATGTAAACCTACCAACTTCAACACCAACTCTAGGTTCAAATAGAAGGAACAGAAGAGCCATGTGTAGGGAAACCACAACTGAGTCCAATTCTGTCACACTGGGTAGCACAAATCACAAAGTAGGGATAATTGGCAAGGCTCAAAACTCATGAGTTATCTGCCCTGAACATAGTGTCTGAGTGTCTCCAGATTGCTTAAGAGCCCCACAATTTTCAGTAGTGTCTAATTTGGCAGTCAATGAGATTCTGCTGAGAAGTGCATAAGCTTAACCTCTGGAATGAACTCCCAACTCACTTTGAAGTCTCTTAGCCATATATACTCATTTCTCTTTACATTTTCCCCCTTTTGGTCAAGGTCTTTTTCCAGTTGCATTGCTAGTTGGTGCTTGGTAATAATCCCTTGATATTAGGGAGGCTTATCCCTGGGAGTCATGTCCCATGCTGGGCAGAACTTATTGCAAATATATGCTGAGTTTCGATTAGACATTTTGCCTTTAATCACTGTAAGATCTGTTGCCCTGTATGTAGAGTGACATCATCTTCCATTTATTCCCCCAGTGTTTTATTTTTTTGTTTTATCTTCAAAGAAGTTTTAGGTCACAGCAAAGTCATGTACAGAAGATAGGGCACTCCCATATATCCAACATCCTCCCCTTCTTCCCCCTTCCCCTATTAATAACATTTTATATGTGGATGGTACATTTGTTACAACTGATGTACAAATACTGAAACATAGCTACCAACCATGGTCAAAGCTTTACATTATGGTTTACATTTTGGACCATACACTTTTATAAATTTTAATGCCTGTATCCATCATTGCAAGATCATGTGGAATACTTTCTTCGCTTTCAAAATGCCGCCTGTTCCATATATTCTATTCCTCCCTCCCCCTCGCCTCAGGACCCACAACAAACACCAGGCTTAACTCTTTCCAGGACCATATTCATAGTTACTTGCAATGACACTGAGGGCTTGACACACTGATCTGTCCTACCCTGTTGGGTGCCACCCATTTTCTTGAAAAACTTCAGGCTTTCTATTTGAGAACATAGTGAGCCTCCCCAGGATGGGAGTCCAAAACCTTCCCTCTCATTTTATGGGTCTCTAACCACTGATATAACACACTTTTTCAAAACGAACACTCACACACTCCCTGTAAGCCTGCCCCAGGTGTACCCTGTCCCGAATACCCACCACATCCAGCACCCTAAACCAGTAACCCTACCTTGCCTTATTGCTGAAAGAGAATTCCCAACATTGTAGTTTCAACCAAGTACCCACCAATCCTGTGTTCACCTGCTCCCTCCCCCATCCCTTCCCCCAGTTCCATGTGCAGTCCAAACCCCCTCCACACCCTAACCCCTGACATACCTGCACTGCCTAATCCAATAATATCACTGCACCACTGTCATGCCCTTCCACTGCATAACTACACACATCCACCTTATCATAGATTTTGCCAACATGGCCATTGGCTCAAAGCCTTCTTCCTTTCTATTTCCTGTAAACTTCTCTTCGAGACTCTAGCTTTATGAGTTTATTCAGTTTGCTTAATTCATATCAGAGAGGTCAGGTAATATTTGCCTTTCAATGTCTGGCTTGCTTCACTCAACATAACATCCTCAAGAATCATCCATGTTATCCCATATTTTAATACTGTATTCCTTCTTACAGCTCAGTAATATTCCATTGTATGTACATACCACAATTTGTATATCCATTCACCCGTTGAAGGGCATTTGGGTTGATTCCAAGTTTTGGCGATAGTGAATAATGCTACTATGAACATTGGTGTGCATATATCTGTTTGTGTCCTTGCTTTTAATTTGTCTGTGTAATACATACCCAGCAGTAAAATTGCTAGATCACAAGGCAGTATTAGTTAATTTTCTGAGGAATTGCCATACTGTCCTCCACAATGACTGCTCCATTATACATTCCCACCAGTAGTGGGTAAGCATTCCCATTCCTCATCCTCTCCAACACTTGTATTCTTCTGTTTTTTTTTTAATAGCCACCAGTCTAATGCATGTAAGATGATATCTCATTGCAGTTTTGATTTGCATTTCCCTAATAGCTAGTGATGCTGAGAATATTTTCATGTACTTTTTAGCCATTTGTATTTCTTCTTTGGAGAAGTGTCTAGTCAAATCATTTGCCCATTTTTAAAATGGGTTGTTTGACTTTTTATTTTCGAGGTGTAGGGTTTCTTTATATATGCAGGGTATTAGGCCACTATCAGATAAATGGTTACCAAATATTTTCCCCCATTGAGTAGGCTGCCTTTTCATTTCTTGACAAACTCCTTTGAGGGTGCAAAAGTTTTTAATTTTGAGGAGGTCTTCTTTTTTATTCTTTCGCTGCTCATGCTTTGGGTGTGAAGTTCATGAAGCCATTTCTTATTACAAGATGCTGTAGATACTTCCCTACATTATCTACCAAGGTCTTTATGGTCTTGGCTCTTATATTTAGATCTTTGAGCCATCTTGAGTTAATTTTTGTGTAAGGTGTGAGATGGTGTTCCTCTCTCATTCTTTTGGATATGGATATCCAGTTCTGCAAGCACTTATTTGTTGAAGAGGCCATTCTCTCCAAGTTGAATGGGCTTGGTGGCTTTGTTGAATATCAGTTGACTATAAATGCAAGGGTCTATATCAGAACTCTCAATTTGGTTCCATTTTTCGGTATGTCTATCCTTGTGCCAATACCATGTAGTTTTGACCCTTGTAGCTTTGTGGTATGTTTTAAAGCCAGGTAGTGTGATTCATCCAATTTCATTTTTCTTTTTCAATATGTCTTTGGCTATTTGGGGCCCCATGCGTTTCCAGATAAATTTCATAGTTTTTCCAATTCAGTAAGAAATCCTATTTTGGTTTTTATTGGGATTGCATTAAATCTGTAGATCACTTGGGTAGGATAGTCATCTTAATGATGTTTATTCTTCCTAACCATGAACAGGGAATATTCTCCATTTGTTTCTCTTCTCTGATTTCCTTTAACAGTGTTTTGTAGTTTCTGCAAAAAAAATCCTTTATATCTTCAGTTAAATTTATTCCTAGGTATTTGATTCTTTTAGTTGCTATGGCAAATGGGATTTTTTCCTTGATTTTGCCCTCAGATTGCTCATTATTGGTGTACAGAAATGCTACTGATTTTTTCACATTGATCTTATAACCTGTGACTTTACTGAACTCCTTTATAAGCTCTAGAAGCTTTCTGCAGATTTCTCAGGGCTTTCTATGTATAGGATTATATCATCTGCAAATAGTGAAATTTTTGCTTATTCCTTTCCAATTTGGAAGCCTTTATATTTTTTTCTTCTCTAAGTGCTTGAGCAAGTACTTCTAATAAAATGTTAAATAGAAACAGTAAAAGTGGGCTTTCTTGTCTTGTTCCCAATCTTAGAATATGAATCTAGAATTAAATAGAACATAGACTCTATTGAATATTATGTTAGCTGTGGATTTTTCATGTATACCCCTTTTTCATGTTGATGAAGTTTCCTTCTATTCCTATCTTTTGTAGTGTTTTTGCCAGGAAAGGGTGTTGTATTTTGTTGAATGCATTTTATGCATCTAAAAAGATAATCATTTAATTTTTTTCTTTTGATCTGTTTATGTGGTGTATTCCATTGATTGGTTTTCTTATATTGAACCATCCTTGCATACTAGGGATGAAATCCACTTGATCATGGTGTATAGTTCATTTGATGTGATGTTGAATACAATTAGCAAGCATTTTTTTGAGGATTTTAGCATCTAGGTTCATTAGTGAGATTGGTCTATAGTTTTCCTTTCTTGTGGCATCATTGGGTTTGGTATTAGGATTATGTTGGCATAATAAAATAAGTTGGGCAATGTTTCCTCCACTTCTGTTTTCTTGGAAGTGAACTCTTCTGTTTGAACTCACAGGATTGGTGTTAGTTCTTTCCAGAATATGTGGCAGAATTAACCTGTGAAGCCATATGGTCCTGAGCTTTTCTTTGTTGGGAGGTTTTTATGACTAATTCTATCTCATTACTTGTGATTTGTCTGCTGATTTCATCAATTTCTTCTTTCATCAATATACTCTGCTTGTGTTTTTCTAGAAATTTGTCCATTTCCTCTAAATTATCAATCTTGTTGTCTTATAATTTTTCAAAATATCCTCTTATGATACTCTATTTCTGTGGGGTCAGTGGTGATATTACCTCCTTAGTTTTTTAATGTATTTGCATCTTTCTCTTTTTTTCTCTGTTAGTCTGGTAAAGGGTTTATCAATATTATAGATCTTCTCAATCACCTTTGTTTTTTTGTTGTTTTTTTTTTCATTTTTTCTAGTGCTTTCTTATTTTCAGGTTCATTTTGTTCTGCTCTGATCTTTGTTATTTCCTTGTTGCTACTTCCTTTGTGGTTAGTTCGTTATTTGTTTTTCTAATTCCTCCAGGTCTGCATTTAGATTTTTAATTTTAACTCTTTCTTCTTTTTTAGTATAGGCATTTATGGCTATGATTTTCCTCTCAGTACAACTTTTGCTGCATCCCATAGATTTTGATATGGTGTGCTGTCATTTTCATTTATTTCAAGGTAGTTACTAATTTCTTTTTTTTATTTCCTCCTTGACCCACTGTTTGTCCAAGAGTGTGTTGTTCAACTTACATATCTTTTTCCTAATCTGGTTCTCTTTCCCTTACTGATTTCCACCTTCATTCCATTATAGTCAGAGAAATTACTTTGTATAATTTCAATCTTTCTGAATCATTGAGAACTGTTCTGTGGCCTAGTATGTGGTCTATCCTGGAGAATGATCCATATGCACTTGAGAAGAATGTATTTGTGTTTGGATGTAATAGTCTGTATATGTTTATTAGGTCCAGATCCTCTAATGTATTATTCAGAGTCATTGTTTCTTTATT